>RJWJ010010787.1:0-46049 GCA_004363605.1 Indri indri | reverse complement strand
AAGGCGTGGAAAAGGATTGCAATCACTTGTCAATACTATAAAACAAGCTGAGATGAATGAATATACTTGTAAATATATCTGCGTTTCATTATAAATGAGTGTTTATTTCTAAACACTGGAGAGCAAATTGCCTTCCAGAAAGGTTTTATTAATCTACACTCCCCTCAGCATTGTACTAGCTGAGTCCCTGGGTTTGCAAATATTTAGCTAGCAGTCCCCAGTCTTGGGTAGGGGTAGGGTGATGTCGCTTGTAAGGGCAGCTCCAGATATTCTAAATGGGAAAGACTCCGGGACAACAGTCTCATTGAGTGGAGGTGGAAATGTGCTTTGAAACCACATTTGCACAGCACTTGACACGAGATTGAGAAAATGTCCATCTTCTACATCAAACAATGGGGAAGGGAAGGACTACGTGGGAGACAAGGACTTAGAGCCACCATTTGCCCCACTGGGCGACCGCTCACAGCCGTGGCCTGGGCTGAAGCCCCAGCTCTGCTGTTGGACTTCACTCAGCAACATCTCTGTCCCAGGGCATGACCTCGCAGACCTTTTCTTTTGTCCTAGCAGCTGTAGCCACTGCATCCAGCACGCTTCTGACTTCTCTTCTGCTGAGTTTGAAAGAGACGGGCTTCTCACATTCACTCTCTCCACTGGGGCCTGTGGCACTGGAGAAGAACCATCTCCCACAAGCAGAACCGAATACCCTCTTGCTAACTGACCAGAAGTCTTTTGAGGTAGAAGATAGCTGATTGAAGTCTTGTGTTTGTCAAGTTTGCTTTTCACCAACTTGCTTCTTGGCTAACAGTAGGTCATAATAAGAGCTCATATGCTTTATTGAGCATTTACCATGTGGCAGACACTGCCAGGCACTGCGCAGACATTATTTTATTGAAGCCTTTCAACTACCCCCATGCGGTAGGTACTGTTATCATCTCTGTATTAAGATGAGAAAACTGACACTAACGAGGCTAAGGCGATTGCTCCAGGCCCACACTAGGAAACGGTACAGCTGGGATTAAACTCGGGCCCGACCTCTCCATGGCCTGACCTTTAATCCTGCCTCAATGTTTCCCCGTCAAAAGATGCAGGAGGTGAGTAGGGGAGCAAAGGATGGCTTTCATTGTTACTTTCAAAAGTTTGACTCCAAGTCTGTAAAATAAAGGAGAGTTTTAAAACATATCTCACTTAGATATATTAACCCAGGAACACAAGATTAAGCAAAGCCTCCGGCCTCCTGCTATAGTGAGCTTCTGTGTTCTCTAAGCCTGGTTAGCACAGCAGCATTTAAGTGTAACAGGCTTGTGACTCTAAGCAAAGGTCTTACCTGCCAGGATTCAGATGCAAACACTCTGAGATTAGAGGGACATTTATTGAGCATTTACTACAGGTCAGAGACTGTGCTCGTGGCTTTACGTGTGTACCTAAACATTTAGGGGGACTTTTCCTGATGCCCTGGAATTGGCCTTGGGGTCCATCACAAGAGATGCTAAGTGTTCATGTTTCTAACTCAAGGAGAGCTTCCAAACATTGGGACCAGGCATCCCAGGACTCGGCAAACCTGCCTCACCAAAACCAGTCCCCCTTTCCTCCAGCCCTTCCTGCTCTGGAGCATGTGGAAGCAGGGCCCACAGGAACTTTGACTTTGGCTCTATTTCTGGTGAGCCAAAGGAAGGGAATGTCAAGAGAATTACTAATAAAAATTGGGGGTGCTGATAAGAGAAAACTGGGATCTCATTCCCTTGTTCATTCACCCAACAATGCAGTATTTGATGAATCCATACTATGTGCCAGGCACGGTACTAGGTGTTTGCCATACCTCAGTGATAAAACCATGGTCCCTACCCTCATGGGGCTCACATTTGGGCATCTCTTTAGGCAGTGGATTTGCTGATCTGCCTCAGGCAAGCCTATGGCAAAAATGCAGGCACTGCCATGTGTTAAGAGGACTCCTCAGAAGGTAGGTGGGTTGGAGCCTTCTTGCCAGTGCCCATCTAGAGGGCAGATCTTGCCTGTAAGAGGCAGTTCTGTGCCCACACGGAAGTGGAGAGAGATGTAGAAAAAGGCAAGCTGGGGCTGGCTGTGGTGGCTCAAGCCTGTAATTCTAGCACATTGGGAGGCCAAGGTGGGAGGACTGCTTGGAGGCCAGGAGTTTGAGACCAGCCTGGGCAACAGAAAGATCCCATCTCTACAAAAAAATTTAAAAAAATAAATTAGCTAGGTGTGGTCTTGTGCACCTGTAGTCCCCGCTACTCAGGAGGCTAAAGCAGGAGGATCACTGGGGTCCAGGAGGCTGAGGTTGCAGTGAATTATGATGACGCCACTGCACTCTAGCCTAGGCACCAGAGTGAGACCCGGTCTCAAAAAAGGCAAGCCAGAGGAGATTCCCCCTTTAGGAAATAGTGGGTTGGGGGGAGGTCCTACAAAGAGGGACAGCAAGGCCCTCTGAGGCCTCACAAATGTTCCCTTAAGAGATACAGAAATCCCATGACCCAGTTTTCCTAGGGAGGGGAACAGGTGTTTTACTTGGTCTCCAGTGGATTTTACTAGAATGCTCTCCCTAGCAATCTTCACAAGCAGGCAACCTAACAAGGCCTCCTCTTCCTCCTTAGCCTAATCAAATCCATCTGGAGAAACGGAGGGCACGGCCTCCCTTTACACCCCCCATCCATCTGAATTACCTGGACAGGACCTGGAGTCCTGCTCGAGGCACTATGAAATTGTCCCCAGCCTCTCTTCTAACACTTCCCAGAGCTGCACCGTTTTTTTCTGAATGGAATGTATCCAAGGTGACATTTATAGGAGAGTGCGGATTTGATCTCGCTTCTAGGAAGCAGGGTAAGGCTGAGGTCCTTGGCCTTGACAAGGCAGGACACAAAAGCCAAAGGTTGCTGTTTAAACCCAAGCACATTAGTGTCACCAATGTTTACAATATTTAATAACATCTCTCATAAGTGGGACGACGCAGCTGCGAGCCAGACAAGGAAGTATACCATTGTCCACCATCAGCTCCCTGCACTTTAGGAAGGTCAGAGTTGAAAACTCCAGATATCATTTCATTTTATTTAGAAAACTCCAGATAATTTTCCGAAGTTACCTTTTGCTTTCTACTGAGCTGCTCTATTTTTTATCTGTGAAGGGATCAGAATAGGCAAAGGTTTACTTTTGATATTTTTTTCACTCCAAAATTTAAAGAAGGGAGATATTCTTAATTACTGACAGGAAGGTGATTACCAATTATTCTGGAAATCAAAAATAAAAGTGCAATGAGATTGATCAGAGAATCTGCTCTCTCTGGAACTACTGGTCTTGCCGTCTCTCAAGCACATGGCTGCTGTCTGTCTGGTAGAAATTTCAGAATGTGTACTTAAACTGCCAAATCCCTTTCCTCTGCTGTTCCCATTTCTCCCCGATGGACGGCCCTGGAAGGCAGGCTCCGTGTGGGCAGAGGCTCTCTCTGCCTTGAGCACCAAAGTATGCCTGGCCCCTAACACACAGCCTGGCTCCAGGGAGGTCCTAGATCAATATTTATGGATAAATATTTGTGTTCTGCATCTGCAGTCCATTTATATTTTCTATTATAGTCCTCAGGTATTTCTCAAACAATAGAGAAAGTGAGGAAAACCTTTTTTGTAACCTAATTTTAAACTCATCCCCTGTTTCCTTCATCGTATCTTTCTCCATTTAGAGCAAGCAAAGCAAGTCTTAGGTCATCATTTTCCCATTAGCTGAGGACAGCAAGGGTTCACACGAATATTCTTCATATGAATATTCTTTCCCTTTCCCACAAAGTAATTATCTAAGACTTCTAGCTAGAAAAAAAAAAAAATAGTGTTCTTCCCAACCTGGAAATGGCATTGCTCATTAAGTAACTGGAGCTCGCTGAATCCTATGCAAATCAGTCCTGATGAGCCCTTAACTAATCTGTTTACAAACCAGACCTGCTAGACAGGCCTCAGTGGTTTTCTATCAAAGCAAAGCTCTGCTCTTTATGGGCATCTGGCTGGCCCTGAATGCGTAGTTTAAACATAGACGCTTTCCTTCAAAGTAAGATCAAAGGCTTTATTACTCCTAAATGAGTGCATTATTTCCACTTACTACCTTCTTGTTTGCAATTTGTGTTTATTAACAGCACTGTCTCAGGTTTACTTTGTGAATTACTAGTTTCTGAAAACAGTATGGCAGTTTTATGGACCACAGTATACATTTGTGGAGATTATGTAGCATATAATACATAGAATGGCCCATCAGATAGGACATTAGGCAAAGAAAATTCTCTGCAAAGATGACAATGCCTGACCATGCAGAATTCGTTTATGATTTTTCTTTTTTAAAGGAAACCATCTGGCATAACAGGGCTAACACAAGGAAAGATTCCCCAGCCCTGAAGAGCTGGAGATTTGATAACTCTTTGACTGCCTTGGAAGAATTTTCTTTGAAGTTTTAATTTTATTTCTTCCAAAGACAGTAAGTACGTAAAGCTGAACCAGAAATGAGGGATGCCATCAGTACTTTTCAAGGAGAAGCACAACCAGGTACTTTCAGACAGAGAATAGCGGATTATTTAAAAAGCAAAGATTCCAGCGTGTGACTAATGCCGCTTGCCGAATCCTTCCTTCACAGTCCTTCAGGCAGCAGCTTCCTTGTGTGAAGACACAGGCCTCCGCCCTCCTGGTCCTAAAACCAGATTAGAACCCTGTCCTTCACTCCCACCCTCCAATTCATCTTAGGAGGATGAAGCTGCCAAGAAAATTGCATCTTTTAAGATTTGTGGTGACTCAGGTATACAAGCTTCAGGGTGTCACTGACCTATAAAAGGGGCTAGACTAAACTGCAATGAGTACCATGCAATGCAGGAAAACCAACCTCAAAAGGGGCAGCTTTTAATGTCACTAGACGGTCCAGCCAGAAATTAAATGGGATGGCCAGGAAAGGCTATAATCAGGGATCAAGCCACTGTTCAAAGTCATATCAGTTTTTAATAGATTTTTTTTTTTTGGACACTGAAGCAAGCATAAATTCACAAGGATAAAAACACATTTGTCAGAACCCCATGGACAGACCCCTACCAATCCGAAATGAATTGGGCTGAAAGTGGCAAGCTGGACAACAGGGAAACTAAACCCATCATAAATCTTCTCTTTAAACGTCTCTTCCTGCTTATCACCTTCTAAACGTCCTTGATGGCCCAGTTCTGCCATTGAAAGTTTGAAAAAAAAAAAAAATCAGATACTGTGTATTAAACCCAAGTCAAAAAAGCATCACTGCACACACAAACAGGATCAGAAATTATGGTATGAAGGCTGGAAAAATGAGACATTCAGACCACAAAGTGACAAACACACAGAATTTTAACTTGGCAATACGATGACTCCTAGAAGTCACAAGAGGGAAGTGGTCAGAGCAGGAGCGCATTAGGCTGTAACTGCAAGATATAACACGTTGTTAATGAACATTTATACTGCGCGTGTAATATGGCAGTAGAGTTCAGGATATAAAGACACTCCCCCCTCTAGCAGTTTATCTTTCACTCTAGTGTAGTAGTCTGTCTCTTGGCTCTCTCACTTACGTTAACTGTTTGCATCTCTTTGTCTAAAATGTAGACTTTCGTCTCTGAGACAAAGGGGTGAATTCTCGGCAAAAGTAAAAGCCCAATACACCAGTGAGGAGTTAACTGGTAGAGCATACTTACATTAGCACAAATAAGCTATCAGGTCTCCCTGGTCATCTTGGCTCATTAAAGGAACAGAACTAAACCAAGCAAGGAGAATGAATCATGTTTGGCACTTACAGAGAGCAGGCCTCAGGTCAGGGTTAAGGTCATTAAGAAGAACGAGAGAGACAAGAGATTAAAGCTACGTTTGCTCTTTGAGTCTCTGAGATTGGAACTCTAAGGTGAAATTTCTGGAAAAGCTCTCAAATAGTCTAAAATTACCAAAGAATGCCTCTAATTCTATCCATAAATGGAATAAAAATGAAGCTCAAGAGGCATAAACCAAATGTAAAAGAATTGTGAACTTGATATCATCTGAACTCTGCTCAGAGGGGCTGAAAAGCTCCATGGGGAAGTGAATTAACTCCTTCAGGGCACAAGGCTATCTCTTAATGGTGTTGGGAGGAGTAAATTCACTTCCAAAAGGCCCAGACCATCATTTTTACAAGGAGAACTGGCAAAAATTATGCCCAATTTCGTATGATTAAAGGGAAAATAGTGAAAAGATTTAAATTTTTCTGATTTGACAATGTCAGTGAGAAGTTTTCCACTCTAAAATACGGTTTCATATTGAAACAATATTTATTCTAACCTACAGTAATCCAAACTCTGAAGTCTTTTAGGCATTTATCATTTTTAATGACTACAGCAAATGCCAAATTTTGTCCTTTTGAAGATAAAATGCTACACTCAAAAAGTCATGGGATTTGCATATCCAGCCAAGACTGAGAAACACACCCCAAACCTGCCTTTAGATTTTATGAGTCTGGCTGTGAAGAAGGTTTCCATAGTCTTTCCCTCCGCCAACGTCATTATTTTACAGAGAGACCTGCCAAAATGCAGCTCGTAGCTAAGCTCATGTGTCAGGTTTATTCAAGTGGCTCATTCAAGATGAGCTTTCTTGCCATCTCTTTACCAGGCATGACGGACTATCATTAATAAAAATGTATTGATCTCTGAATCTATTCCTGGCTATAAAAAAACCCCTAATAAATGAGATGGCTATATGAGCAATAAATAATACCTAACCAGAGAGAGTCCAAAAACTGTCAGAAGCCCATGCCTCATGTTTTCTTAAACCCTTAACTAAGAGGAATCAGAATTTTAGAGCTAAAACAAACCTTCAAGATCAATGTAATGACCTCGTTTTAAAGAGAGAGAAACAGATCCACAATATTGTACAACTTAGTGCTGACCTAGGGCTAGAACTCAGGTCTCCTGTCTCCCAGCCCAGGGACAGTTCTTGAAACCAAGACAGTTGAAAGCACTCCCTGCAGCCTGGTTGCAAAGGACTTTTGCTTTACTGTGTTTTTTTTTTTATTATAATGTTCTAAAAGAGTCTAATTCTAGTCTGAATCAAGAAGTCTTCATCCCTTTTAGATATTCTTGAATTATTAAGTGATGAATACAATTAAATAGCTAAAGGTCATCTTCAATCTGTCTGCCACCAATAAGAGACGATTCCATGTGCGCAGTGGTATGATGGACATGCTAGTTTATGGGTCTGACACCTTGCATGGAACGTTACAAATCCCTATGATGTCCTTAAGCTCCTTCTTCAATTGAACTGAAAGATGGCTAAAAACCCCACTCGGGCAGATGACTCCCCATTGGCTGGCCATTTGAGAATGCTCCAGGGTGCAGTTACTGCAGCGGAGGCTGGTAGTAACTCGTGCTGTTTTCCTGAGCAGCAGCAGGCTTCCGACAATAGCCCGGGTAGAATTTATGCACACGGATGATGTTGCCCCATTCTCTACTCAGCTTTGCCTTTCTCCCCCATATGATGTGGACAGATTATACACATTTCTGACTGCTTAGAAAGCAAGATCAAAATCTGTGCAATGACAAGAATGGCCAAGGAGTAGGCCCAGTCCATTTGGTATTCACTTAAATGTGGACCCAGCTGAGGCTGAGCACGTGCTCCAGCAGAACGGTGTCCGGTCTGTAGAGTCTCTTGTACACCTATTTACAGACTCCCTTGAATAAATCGAACCTGTATTATTAGGAGATTTCACCTTATATCTCAAGGTCTACGGAGCATGTTACAAAACATTACATTTGGTACTGCTGTGCTCCGTAAAGGGAAATAGGTCCATCCTTCGTCTACATGCAAGCTTACGTTTAAAGTACATAAAAGGTTAGGCTAAGCCTGCTACCAAAAATGCATACTTTCTTTACCTCATAAGTTTCTCTAGTCAGTTTTAACAGCATAAGCTAAACTGTTGACTAAAAAAACTTTGTAGAAGATCCACATTCTGCAAGACTTCCTAAGCAGCAGCGTGTAACAAATTGCATCCACTTATAACCCAAAGTAAAACTTGGTCTGCTAAGCAAGACTCTTTAAGAAAAAGTTTATGCAGTCAGCAGTTCACCTAACATAAATGTAATGCCAGTTTCCACCCACTCACACAAACATTTATTGAGCTCTTACACAATGCTAGGTGGTGAACTCAACACTAACCCCAAGGCTCACATGACACATTCTGTGCTTCAAAGAGCTTACAGTCTGCTGTGGAAGACAAATGTGCAAAGCACCAAATATAATGTAACAGGGTAAGTCCTATGATGAGAAAGATAATCAACTGCCAGGCGTGGTGGCCTGAGCCTGCAGTCCCAGCTACTTGGGAGGCTGAGGCGGGAGGATTGCTTGAGCCCAAGAGTTGTAGTCCAGCCTGGGCAACATAGCAAGACCCTGTCTCAAAAACAAACAAAAAGAACAGTATCAATAAGGAGCTATGAAAACAGAGGGGAAAAAACTCAGTCTGAAGTAGCTAAGGAAGGCTTTTCAGAAGATAACGGTGCCACAAGGGAAGGTGAAGGACATTTTCTATGAAGAAACAGCATGTGCAAAGGTACTGAGGCATGAGAAATGTCACTTGTTTGGGAGGTGGCAAGCACTGTGGGCAATAGTGCTGGTGAAGTGAACTAGGACCCATGGCAGAAAGGGCCTTGAACACCATGTTTAGGGAGTTCAGGCTGCATCCTAGGCTAAAGGATTCTAAGCAAGGGAATGACTGGATTGAATTTGTCTTAGAAAGACCTCTCTTGCTGCAGTGTGAAGGATGAATTGGGAAAGAGCGAGGTCGGTGGCCAAGCAGCAGCTTTGAATCTAGAGACAGAAAGATTAGTGGTCGCCTATGGCTGGGGGTGGGGAGGTGGGGGTTGCGAGGATGGGAATAGGGAGTGACTACAAATGGATCCAAGGGATTCTGCAGGGGTGATGGAAAGTTCTAAAAGTGGATTGTGGTGATAGTTGTACACTTCTAAATTTACTAAAATCCATTCAATTATATAAAAGGAAGAAATTTTATTGTATGTAAACTGTACCTCAATAAAGCTGTTGGGAAAGAAAAAAAAAAAGGAGCAATTGCAAAGATACTGAAGGGCCCCCGGTAAGAACAGGTGAGGGCGTGTAATAGGAACTACAGATTTAGAATTAGCTCTGGAGAGAGGGTGGAGAGGGAGTCAGGGATGGTTCCTGGAAACCTGTATGGGACAGGACCAGGAAAACAAGCAGGTCTCGGGGGGAGAACAGGGAGCTTAGGCTTATGCTGAGTCTAGATCCCTGTGGAACATACACCTAGAGCAGGGCTTCTTGAACTCCAAGATTGGCATTTTGGGCAGGATAATTCTTGTGGGGGCTGTTCTGTGCATTGTAGGATGTTTAGCAGCACCCTTGGCCTTTCCCACTAAATACCAGTAGAGTGTGACAACCAAAAATGCCTTCAGCCATTGCCATATGTCCCCTGGTGGGCAAAACCACTTATCAAAAGAGAAAGATCTTAACTGATGGGTTTTTTTTCCTTAGGGTTGTTTTATTTTTTTTAAAATAGAGATAGAATCCACCATTTAAAAGTCTACAATTTGGTGTTTTTAAATACATTCGCAGAGTTGTGCAACCATCGTCACTAATTCCAGAACATTTTCATCCCCTCAAAAAAACTCCTATCCATTAATAGTCACTTTCCATTTCCCCTCTCCCCAGTCCCTGGCAACCACACATCTACTTTGTCTCTATGGATTTGCCTATTACTGACATTTCATATAAATAGAACCATACGACATGTGGCCTTTTGTGTCTGGTGTCTTTCACTTGGTACGTTTCAAGCTCCATCCATGTTGTAGCACGTGTCAGTACTTCATTCCTTTTTATGGTGAAATAATCTTCCACCGTGAGGATATACCACCATTTGTTCATTAATCATCAGCTGAGGGATATTTGGGTTGTTTCCACTTTTTAGCCATAATGAATAATGCTGCTGCGAACATCATGTACAAGCTTTTGTGTGGATGTATTTTTTCTTGGGTATACAAGTAGGAGTGGAATTGCTGGATCATGTGCTAACTCCAAGTTTAACCTTTTGAGGAAGTGGCTGCACCGTTTTATATTCCAAGAAGCAATATATGAGGGTTCCAATTTCTCCATAGGCTGGACACCACTTGTGATTGTCCTTAACTCGTATTTTTTGTTTTAAAGTTTCCAAAAAAGCATTTAATATTAGGCTAAATAGTTTATGACAATTTTCTCACCCTTCATGGATGAGAAAACTAATGGTGAGAGGACAGTGACCTGCACAAGGTCACACTAAGAAGTCAGTAAAGTCCTTTCCAGCACTAATATTTATCATTCTATGTTGAAAACTACATAATTACAATTCTATCCTACCCTTCATGTAAGATGCTGAGTCTGACATGTGATCTGGTTTTGCTGGTTTCTTAATTTGCAGAGATCCATACACACTTACACCCCTTCCCTCTCAGCTACTCAAAGGCATCACTTAGTAAGTGTCCTCTCTCTCTCATCATTACTTTCCCCCTCTTTATTGGATTATTCCACTTCTGTCAGTATAATCCCATAATGTTTCCCATCTTAAAAATACAATGAAACTTCTCTCGGCCCCATATTCCCGGCCAGTGTCTATCCCATTGCAGGGAAGCTCCTCAAGAGTTGTCTCCATACGCAACCGTTTCCAATTCCTCTCCTTCCATTCTCTCATTCTCATGGGGCTCTCATTTCCAACACTCCAGCAAAACTCTTAAAAAAGTCACCAATGACTTCTATTTTGCCAAATTTCCATGATGAATTCTCAGCCCTGTTGCTCAACTTATCAGATAATCATTCCCTCCTTAAAACACTGTTTTCATTTGGATTCCAGGACACTGCTCCCAATTCCCTCCTACGTTACTGGTCATTCTTCCTCAGTCTCATTCGCTTGCTCTGAAGAGTAACACAGGGCTTGGTCCTTGGACCTTTGTTCTTCTTTACTTCGATGTCTATTAGGTATCTCAAGTAAACTCCTGATTTTTTTCTCTTAAATTTCCTACATTCCTCCCCAAATCTTTCTCCCACAATCTTCCTCACATAGTAAATAGCAACTTCTTTCTTCCACTTTCAGGCGACCAGCCTTGGGGTCATCCTTGACTCCACCCTCTATCACCCCATCCGTTAGCAGCTCTTTTATGTTCAGAATCTGACCTTTTCTTGCCTTCTCCATTATTTCAACATTTTGGGCCCAGCCGCCACCATCTCTCAAATGGATTATTACTAACACCTCCAAACCGGCGCCCTTGCTTCCAAGCCTTGTCCCTTATAGGCTATTCTCCACACGGCATCCAGAGTGTCCCCTTTAAGAGAAGGCCGGATCCCATCATTCCTCTGAACAAAATCCTTCACAGGCCACTGGCTGTGGTATGTTTGCAAAAAGGCCACCACGATGGCTGCGTCTCCACACTCTTATGCACTAGGTTCCACACTCCCCACTAGGCTGACTCTGGGCTTGGCTGTGGCACTTGCTGTGGCCAAGGTGACAGTACAAATGTGAAGCAAGCAGAGGCTTGGAAAGTACTTGTTCACTGGGGCCTGTCCCGTGCTGCTGCTGGGAACCCTTCCACTACCACGTGACAAACTGGGGCGAGGTGCCTGGAGGACAGCGACCAGGCGGAAAGAAGCCTCAACCATTCCCATTGTTGCAGCTGAGTGAGGCCAAATTAGACCCTTTAGCTCCAGATGAGCTGGCCCAGTCCAGAAGAATAATATGGCCAAACTATAGAATCATGAAAAATAATATTTGCTGTTTTAAGCCACTAAATTTTAGGGTAGATTGTTACCCAGGCTAAGTTGATTGATACACTGCCCATTTCACCCAGAATAAAAGCCAATGTCCTAACACAGCCTACAAGGCCCCACACGATCGGGCTGCCCTCACCCCATGCCACTTGGCTTATAGCCTCCTTGTTATTCCTCATATCCAGCATTGTCCTACCTCAGGGCCTTTGTACTTTCTGTTCCCTGTGCCTGGAATGTTCTTTCCTTAGACATCTGTACGGTTTGCTCCCTTACTTCCTTATTATCTCTGCTCAAATGTCACCTTCTCAGAGAACCCTTGCCTTACCACCCTAGTAAAATACCCCTGGCACTCCCCATCCATCCCCCATCCTACTTTTTCTTTTCAGTTATTATCTAACAAATATATTAAATATTTATTCCCTGTCTGTCACACACACACACACGGAACACTAGAATTTATGCTCTGCAGGGACAGGAACTTTGTCTGTCTTGTCCATCACTATATCCCAAGCACTTACATTAGTGCCCGCAATTTTTTATCACCAGGAAAATGATGGAAGTAGTAGTACTTCTGCCAAATTTGGTGTCTAGGTCTATCGCCTGGAATGTTTCTAGAGGCTGAGGTGGCAAAAGTGGCAACTGAGCTCCGTACTGGGGCATGTTACAGTTAACGCAGGCTGACTTCCTATAGCACTGATGACCTGGAAAACAGGCACACAGATGCCCAGCAAGGAGTCAGGTGGAACAGCGGAACGCTGGCCCGCACTGGCTGGCTCAGAGCTCTGTTCCTTCGGACCTCCCCTCCCTTCCCTTTCGTTCTATTCCTTCCCCATTAGTCTGAACACCAGCTTGTCACATCATTAGTTTGTTCACCAAACGATTGGGAGGAAACAAAAACACCAAGAAAGTATTATCAGCATAGAAATTTATTTGAATTCAAAATAATACGGTTATATTTAGAATAATGTAATAATTCTCTAAAGCAAATATCATTGGCTCTGAAACAGGTCTAAAGATGTCATTCTTTTGAAGTCAAAAAATATGTAGTAAGAATATACAAGGAAGCAAAAAAATATAAAAACAAGTCTGCTGAGTGTTGGGAGTTATAGGGGATATGCTAAGATACTATAACTGAGTCCACATTATAAACATGCAGCAACAGCTTCTCTTGCTTTATCAACTCCCTAGAAAATAAAGCAGTAACCTCAGTAATGCAGTAACCACTTGGTTAACAGGACAAACTTCCTGAGGGACACAGGTAATAATTCACTATACTTCTCTTCTCCTCACACTGATTCTTTACTTTAAGATGGGTTTCATCCTGTTGACAAAATATTTGGTTTATTTGTAAGGTAGAGTAAATAATATCCTGATTGAAGTATACAACAATTTAACTGAAGATGCTCAGGGATCAAACTTTTTAAAATTAAGGTCAATTCAGCTAGTTAGCAGAGACCATCAGTGGCTTGTAGGAAAAATTTTTTCAGATAATATATGTTTGCTAAAAAGACAAAAAGAATAAGCAGTTAAAAATGGGTGAAAAATCCTAGGGACTAGTGTGACCTAAACAATCAAAAGCAGAAGGTGACCTTTGATTAAATCCATTTACTTGCAGAATGAGCTAGAAGGAGGCGCCAAGACAGAGTTTGGTTCCTAACAGTGTCCACGGCCTAAGGGCACACTCAAAAGGTCTCCTCTTCTCGCAGAAACTGGAACACGGATGAGAAGTCTTTCTTTGAGTAGCCCTTTGCACACATCATCCTGTAGATCTGATGGGCCAGACTGCCGAGAAGGATTGGACTCTTTGTGCTGGTAGCAGAGTCTTGTGCCAATCCCAGATCCTAAATCAAACAAAGGCAGGAGAGAACACACTGAGACTGGCAGTAATGGCTCCCTTTGGAACTGTGGTTCTTAATGCTTTGGTTTGAAAGAAGGAGAAATGAAGTCTGAAAAAGATCAGATGCTTGTAAGCACACTGGTAAATTACATATTTTCAAACAAGTGCTTTCGTATAGCTGCAAAATGGCTCCAGACAGAAACCACTTTCTGAGTGTCCCCTCCCTCCCTAGCCCTTCACAAGACCTATTCGTTTTGTTTTGTTTACAGGAAAATCTGTGGAAGTCTGTAAGATGGACATCATAAAAAATAAATTTTTTCTTAAATGAAACGTGAGGGGAAATAAAACTGCAAAATAGGAAACACGGTTTCAAACATCACTTCATCCAATAAATATTTAAAGTTGTGCTGACAAAGTGCCAGAAACTGGGATACAATGATAAACAAGATAGCTGCAGCCCACCCAAACTCACAGTCGACTGAGGAAGAAAGACAATTAAGTAAGCATTTCTATAATTTGATATGTTAAATATTAATACTATCACGGGAGTCAGGGAAGCGCAGTCTGGGGTACTGGGGACGGCCTTCCAGAGCAAGCAACAGACATGCACAGATGTGGAAGAGCAGGGGGCGTCAGTGAGGCGAAAGCATGGGGGTGGCAGGGAGGCAAGGAGACCAATCCTGGCAGAGGGCAGCAAACAAGTGAGCGAGAACAAGAGACAGATGTGGGTTCAGCGTGACAAAAGCAAAGAGATGGGAAGGGGAAACCAGTCTGGTGAGGCAAGCAAGGGCCTTGTAAGATAAGCTGTAGAGATGGACTTCAATCTCTAAGAAACTGAAATGATCAAAGAAACTTAACAGGAGAAGTGACATGACCAGGTTTTTACATTTTAGAAAGCCCACCCTTGCTGTGGTGTGGAAAATGAACTGGAGGCGATCAGGATGAAAGGCACGGAGACCAGGTAAGGGCTGCTGTGATAGAGTATGAATGAGGCTCAGCCACGGAGCTGGCAGTGGGGGAGAAGGGGAACTGGAGGAATTCAAGGTACATCCAAGAGGCAGAATGGATGAACGTCAGGGGAATGGGGAGAGTGAGCCAAGAGCAGGCACACCGTGTTTTAGTGCACTTCACAGATAAGTATGCGGGGGTTTTTTTGGCTTTTTTTTCCTTTACAAATTAAAGGTTTGTGGCAACCCTGCATTGAGCAAGTCTATGAGCACCATTTTTCCAACCGCAGGTGCTCAGTTCATGTATCTGTCACATTTTGGTAATTCTCACAATATTTCAAATTTTTTATTACTATTGTATCTGTTATGGTGATCGGTGATCAGTGATCTTTTATGTTACTATTGGAATTGTTTTGAGTGCCATATATTGCACCCATATAAGGTGGTCAACTTAACTGATACATGCTATGTGTGTTCCAACTGCTCCGCTGACAGGCCATTCCCTGTCTCTCTCCCTCTCCTCTGGCCTCCCTATTCCCTGAGACACAACAACATTGAAATTGAGCCAATTAATAACTCACAATGGCCTCTAAGTGTTCCAGTGAAAGGAAGAGGCGCACTTCTCTCACTTTAAATCAAAAGTGAGAAATGATTAAGCTTAATGAGGAAGGCATGTTGAGAGCCGAGATGGGCCAGAAGCTAGGCCTCTTGTGCCAAACAGTTACCAAGCTATGAACACAAAGGAAAAGTTCTTGAAGGAAATTAAAAGTGCTACTTCAGTGAACACACGGATGATAAGAAAGCGAAGCAGCCTTCCTTACTGCTGATATGGAGAAAGTTTAAGTGGTCTGGATGAAAGATGAAACCAGCCACAACATTCCCTTAAGCCAAAGCCTAATTCAGAGCAAGGCCCTAACTCTTCAATTCTGTGAAGGCTGAGAGAGGTAAAGAAGCTGAAGAAGAAAAGTTGGAAGATAGCGGAAGCTGGTTCAAGAGGTTTAACATAAAAGTACAACGTGAAACAGAAAGTGCTGATGGAGAAGCCGCAGCAAGTTATCCAGAAGATCTACTATAATAGCTAGCTAAGATCACTGATGAAGGTGGCTACACTAAACAACAGATTTTCAATGTAGATGAAACAGCCTTACAGTGGAAGAAGATGCCATCTAGGACTTTCATAGCTAGAGAGGAGAAGTCAATGCCTGGCTTCAAAACTTCAAAGGACAAGCTGACTCTCTTGTTAGGGACTAATGCGGCTGGTGACTTTAGGTTGAAGCCAATATTTATGTATCATTCCAAAAATCCTAGGGCCCTTAAGAATTATGCTAAATCTACTCTGCCTGTGTTAAGTGGAAAAACAAAGCCTGGATAGCAGCATATCTGTTTACAGCATGGTTTACTGAATATTTTAAGCCCACTGTTGAGACTTACTGCTCAGAAAAAAAGTTTCCTCTCAAAATATTATTGCTCGTGGACAAAGTATCTGGTTGCCCAAGAGCTCTGATGAAGAGGTATAAGGAGCTTAATGTGATTTTCATGCCTGCTAACACAACATCCATTTTGCAGCCCATGGATTAAGGAATAATTTGAACTTTCAAGTCTTATAAGATATACATTTCACAATGCTATAGTTACCATAGATAATGATTCCTCTGATGGATCTGGGCAAAGTCAACTGAAAACCTTCTGGAAAAAATTCACCATTGTAGATGCTATTAAAAACATCATGATTCATGGGAGGTCAAAATATCAACATTAACAGGAGTGTGGAAGAAGTTGATTCCAGCCCTCATTGATGACTTTGAGGGGTTCAAGACTTCAGTGGAGGAAGGAAGTGCAGAATGAGTGGAGCCTGAAGTTGTGACTGGACTGCTGCAATCTCCTGATACAACTTGAAAGGATGAGGAGTTGCTTCTTATGGATGAGCAAAGAAAGTGGTTTCTTGAGATGGAATCTACTCCTGGTAAAGATGCTGTGAACGTTGTTGAAATGACAACAAAGGATTTAGAATATTACGTAAATTTAGTTGATAAAGCAGCAGTGGCAGGGCTTGAGAGCATTGACTTCAATTTTGAAAGACGTTCTCCTGTGGGTAAAATGCTATCAAACAGCACCGCATGCTACAGGGAAATCTTTTGTGAAACAAAGAAATTAATCAATGTGGTAAATTTAATTTTTGTTGACTTTTAAGAAATTGCCAGAGCCACTCTGACCTTCAGTAACCACCACCCTAACCAGTCAGCAGCCATCAACGTGAATCCAAGACTTTCCATCAGCTAAACAGATTATACGACTTGCTGAAGGTTCAGATGGTTGCTAGCATTTTTTAGCAATAAAGCATTTTGAAATTAAGGTATGTACATTGTTTTTTTAGACATAATGCTATTGCACACCTAATAACAGTATAGTTTAAATGTAACTTTTATACATACTGGGAAATCAAAAAATTTTTGTGACTTGCTTTATTGCAGTGGTCTGGAACCAAATCCATAATATCTCTGAGGCATGCCTGTAGCAGGTATATATATTCTCATTTTCCTAAGCAGGGGAAAAAACTCAATTGGGGGGAATAAGCACTATGCAGAAATCCAAAAGCCTATTAGTCTAAAAAGTATTTTCTACAGTTGAGACGCAGATTTTCTAAAGTTGAGATCGCAAATGAGAGGAGGCCAACAATTTGCTTTTCAAATGACTTAATGAATTTACACATAAGTCCATATATACTGTTAAAGCAAGAACATGTACTTAGAAATCGAATATCATGGGAAAGACCCTCTTTTCTTTTGTGATGTATACATGCAATGTCAATGCATTAACAACAATCAGAAGATTCTTACTGCTCCCATTCTAAGGAGTTGGTAAATTAACATAAATTTATGATGAAGAACAAAATTTTACTAGCTCATATAAATAAATCCAAGCACACACACAGACACAAAAATCCTGGCTCATTCTTCTTATCCAAAAGGCCAGGAATAAAAATGAACAAGATAAGGATTTTTATCTAAGTTTTTACTCATTTCCAGTGAGAGAGTAAATCACCATTCTAGTAATTTTTCCTTCTAGGATAGACAAATGCTTTGTTAAAAGGAGGGAGGAAAGGGGGGGGAGGGAGAGGGGAGAGGAAGAGCAAGAGGAGAGAGAAAGAGAGAGAGTGTTATTAGACCATTAAACATTCCCCCCCCCCATTAGTCTCTACATTCACCATACCTTAGCCATGAGTGTTGTTCCAAATCCACCCTGATAATTATTAGCTGAGGGAACTCCATCCATCACTCCAGGTACAGGATTATAAGTATCGCTTGACCAACACCGTCCTGAGCTCATATTTAGGATTTTAGCCAATAGTTTTGGGTCAAGCCCTAACCTGTCAAAGGTCAAAGAAAAGAAGTGTTAAATGTCAAAATGTACAAGTCACGTGTGACTTATTTACGTATGGAGATGCTCCATCTTCTCTCTTGATTTATTTAATGTCTTCTAAAATCAAAGTAGATTGATATGAGAGTGAAGAATCCAATCTTGAATTATATGGTACTAAAAGCTACTGATCAAACAAGAATATTTCTGAGCCAGAAATTTAGAGAAAACCTTCTGTACTATCCTACCATTAAGAAGAAATAATACATAATTGCACAATAGCATTGTCGGTTTATCACACTCGTGGGTTTTCTAGTCTTTCGGACATGACTGCATTTATGTGTCACCCAAGAACCTTAAACAAAAACGATAATCTAAATTCTACATTCTTTACTCACAAATGATATATTTCAGACAGAAATATTGACAGATAAACGATGCATCATGGGAGTCTGTGTGGATGCATTTATATGTATGTTTATTCCTTGAGCTTTTATGAGAATAAATGTACGAGATGAGCCATGAGCAGTAAAGGAGCTTAAGAGAAGTTATCATTATAAAAGAAAACATTTCTTGCTGCAAACTTTTCCTTATTTATTAAATCTTCATTAGACAATCTTGCTTATGAAGCAAGTCTGCACAGAGCTGTGACATATGCTATCTATTCAGAGACATGCATTATAGTTCTGGGTCAACTGCTGATAAGGTTACTGATCCTGATAAAACAAAGCTTGCCCAAGCGGAAACATCATTTGTTCTATCACTGGGCTGATGGCATAAACGGCTGTTCAGTGTGGACCCTAGGAAAAATAGAATCAAAATGCTCCATTACTTTGATTCTAAAGATATAATGCAGTTTGGGAAGCACAGTTTTGCTAAGTATCAGTGAATCAAGTTTCGAATGAAACTGTATAACTAGCAATTTATTTGGTTTCTTTCATACAAAGAGTCATTATAAAACAACTGTCATAAAAGCTTTCTACTTTTTCTTAAAACTAACCTCTTCCAGAAAATAGAAAAATATTGAAAAGAGACATTCATGATGTAACTGTTAAACAAACTGCATTTTGGCATGTTTAAATTTTTCTTCACTTTGTATGTTCAAAATATATGTCTGTTTACTTCCAAATATGAATATCATGACCAATAAAACATTTTTCCAATGCTACAGCAGGGGGCTAGGGTGAACAGCCAAGGATACGTACGGACTTACTACGTAATACGACTGTTATGTAATCAGGCTTTCCAAGGGGTGGCTGTGGTTCACAGAGTGCTATGTGGTGTGCCACGTATCTGAGTTCATACGGTGGGCCATGTTACAATAATGGGTGTTTACTAAGGATTATAACAGATACAGAAGATTCAGTCTAAATCAGCTATCATATATTCTGTTCAACTGTGGATTACCAGAGAGAAATCCAACAGTTTCATTCATTCTTTTATAAAGATCCAAGTTTCTTGCATGTTTAGTTTGCTACTTGTGTTTTCATTTCCCTTTTAAATAAAATTAGGCTATCAGTATGCTGTTGTGGCATATGACTTAGGAAAAGATAAAGCCAGTGTGCTTTGGGAATAATTGTGAAAAGTAAAATTGCAAATTAACAATTAGTTAATTTGCTGTAACTGCAAATATATTGTCTAAGCACGAATGTTCAAGAACATACATGTGTAAATATGCTCCATAAGGAGAAAATATTTTTAGAAACTCCAAAACATCACTTTTCCCCTCAATTTGCAATATCATTTAGGGTCTTCCTAATTCAGATTTTCTTTTAAGATGGTTCATCCCATTTAAAGCAGCAGAGCTCCTCCCCTCTTTAAAATCCACCAGGGTATGCTCAGCATTAGCTTATAAGTCTTTACTGCTAAGAAAATTCACACTCTCTTCTATAATACTCACCAAAATGGTAAGCAAAGCTTTTTATCCTAACTTTGTAAAACCCTACATTTTTCTTTAACGTTCAAGGAAAAATACTGGCACTGATTGATGGGAACCCTTTTTGTTGAACATATTACTATTTAGAAGCATCCTGAGGGACACACAAACAAATCAGGTGGCAGTTGTTCTGTGCTCACTTTTCAAATCTGATGCTTCCCCACCGTGCCGATTCCCTTCATGAGATGGCTACTCCCTCTCTGCTTCCCTCCTACTGCCCCCACCTGCACCAAAGTGTATCATTAAAAAGAGCAAGTTAGAAGTGTTTTGCATTTCATCTTTCTGAAGATTCTTTCCCTGGCACATACATAACTGACAGTTAAAATTAGACATGATATTAAAATCAGTTACTGAAGTCCTCTGTCTTCCACTGTGCCCAAGGCTTGTAATGGTCTGAAACCAGCTAGAATACACAGTAATTGTCATTCAGAGAGTCTATCCTAGAACGTCATGCTTCACTGGAGAAGACTGAGTTTCCATTCGAAATCAACAAATTAATCCAAGACAGGTATCTGAAAGGGCAAGTTTAATAGGAAGCAGCTACTGGGCTCTCAACCATGATAAAATGTTATTGCTGTTTCCCTGTAAATTGGCTGGGAACATATGATACTTTCTGCATAAGAGCCCCATTGCTGTTCAGGAGATATACAGCTCAAGCCATCAAAAGGATGACAGTCTGTCAGTCCCCATAATAACTTGCCACTGTATGTGGTTTGAGAGTGCATGCGTGCATGCATGTGGCTTTACAATTGCTGGAATCTTCTCTGATATAAACAGAGAATGAATTCATTGTTCTGTCTGCATACATAATGCATCTCAAATAAACGTCACTGTGTCAAGTCTACTCACCTCTAATTTTAAATGAATTTTTGGGAGAAGTAAAAATGATGCATAAACTGTAAAAAAATTAAAGAAAAGCCAAACATTTGCCTTCACTATAACCAAGGCTTTAAGGGCCAAAAAAGTTTGTTCACTTTATAGTCTCTGTAAGTATACTATCTGATTTTACATAAGAACAAAACAAATTATGTCACAAAACTTGGATGTTTGTATCACAAGAACAGACATGGAAATGAAACACCTGAAACCACGACAATCTTAATCAATCATTCACTGCTGCACCAGTGTTTACTCAGATCTGCTATGTGCAGATGCGTGGAGCCAAGGAGACAATGATAAGGAAGCTAGGAGGAGGCTGTGCCTGCCTACCAGGAGGGCTTAGTTAAGACACACCCAGATAACTTTCCCTGAGGCAGAAGTGCCATATCCTATCCTATCCTGGCCACTTACTCACGCCCTCACTCCTCTCTTCATTCATTTGACAAATCTTCACTAGAGTGTCTACTGTCTGCCAGGTATGTTCTTAGGAGACAGCAATGAGTAGACAAAGCCATTCTCCTTCAGTGGAGCTTACACTCTCAGTGGGAAGACAGGCAATAAGCAAATAAATAAATAATGCCAGCCAGTGAGAAGTGTTATGAAGAAAAAAAACATTAAAGTATAATTCAATTCAAATACAAACCACCTCACCAAAACCACAAATATCAGTAATTACCACATATTGAGTACCTATTATGTGCCAGGAACTGTTTTAAAAGATTTCATAACCCAGCAAATAGATACTATTATTTTTGTCATTTCATAAATGATAAAGGCTTAAGTCTGTAGCATAGCTTAGATGTAGACCTAGACAGACAACCAAACTTTAACAATCTCAAGGCTCACCGGGTCATGTGGGTGGTAAACTTACCAGTCAACTAGCCAATATGATGGCACTTCATCAGTAGATAAATTTGGTCAAACTTTTATCACAAACTTTTCGCGATTTATTACATTTATTAGGGTATACAACTAAGAGGCTTCAGTCATCATGTGAATGAAAAGACAACATCTAAGGGGAGCAACCAAGAAACTAAAATATGCCTGTGGGGAAGTTCTCATCTTGAATGGCTTTCCAGAAGTTCAAATGTTAACCTTCTTTTGGTGAAAGACAACATGGTAGTTGCTGGAGGGGCCTGGGCCCTCCCTCACTGGTAATGCGAATAACCTGTTACGCCAATAGTATTTTTTTTTAAAAATCAATTCCCGGTGGAGCAAAAATGAAAACAAAATAATAAAACCCATATTATCATTGTTGTTTCTACATGATATATAGGAACAAATGTAGGTAGGGTACTTTCTGGGCCATCAAACTATGCTTGTAAGGCCTAAGTAGAAACCCAATTAGAAAGTAGAAAGGTCTAATAAAAAAGAATCTCAAAATATATTGTATACCAATATTTTTTTACTCTTCACTTTCTTACAACATTTAAAAATTTCACTAACATCCATAAAGACTCACTGTAAAAGAGCATATAGGGTCAGTAAGAATTTTAAACTGTAAGATTTTATTCTTACATTTAAAAAAAAAGGGGAAACTGTGTTCCAGAAAAACTACTGACTTATGAGAATAAAATTAATCAGAAATGATCACTTCATAGGAATAGGTGACTCAATTTGTAAATGTTGACATTAATACTCTGAAAAAATTTCACTTCAGAGTGAACAGAATATAAATGCGGCTAACCCACTTTGATGCTATACGACTCTGCAGGAATTTACTACTTGGGAATTTATGCTTGCTGATGCCAATTTTCTCTTGCACCTTGCAAAGCTCAATAAATCGTGGCCGCTCTCTATACTCTATTAGAGAACAATCCTGTCATTTTAAACCATGTCTGTAAACCATGGAGAAAAGACAATAGCAGAAGCATTCATTTTTAGGGCTTTCAGACCACTGAGAATCTTGGTAAGATAAAGTGATAAAATCCTAATGTTATGAAAATAAGCAATTCATTAGTACAATCTGAAACATTAGGAACTTATAAACCATTTTAACACTTAAGTAAAACTGGTGAGTTTCTGCCTATATTCAGACTTTTAAAATATATTTTATATTATATATATCAGTATGTATGTACTGATTAAAATATATTTTATATATGTACTGAATAAAATATATTAAAATATATTTTATATTACATATATCAGTACGTATGTACAGTTCTAGAAAACTTAAACATTTAAAAGCTACATATTTCCAAATATCATTTTGTCATAGTGGATCATGGCCAAAATAAGGGGAATTCTATTTATTGCTCCTGCTTTTAACATCTCTATTTGGAATTTTATCACTTTTCATTTTCTCCTTGAAAACAAACCCATTAGAGTAGCCAGTGGTTTTCACTTTGTTGTACAAATTTTATTCCTTTGATTTGCCTACTATTCTTCATTAGCTGCTGTTTGGACTAGAACTTCCACAAGCACTTATCCTAAACAAAACTTCATTTTAGAAGGGCAAATGATCATCTAATAAGAGTTTTGACAGGAAAATCATTCAAAAAATGCCAGAGGATGCATCACTATGCCTAAGGAACATGCTGATACAGTGATGTTCAAGGTAAGAGTAGAGAACAGAATAAACTGGCAAACATAAGGGGGTATATTTTACTACAGAATCATCTAGGTTCATCTATGCTTTTACTTTTTATGACATATTCATTTATATCCAGAAAAATAAAAATGAAATTCTAAAGATGCATATGCATACTAATTCTGTTGTCAACACCAATTAATTTTATATGTAATTTGGATTCCAGAAGTTTACATTTTCCCCTTCTATGAAAGTAGTCTAGAGAATGAACATGAAAACAAGTTACTCGTAACCAGTTTTTCAATTATAAGCCACCCATATCCTAAAACTGGCCACAGTACAGACATAAGACTGAAAATCTCCCTATATACCACCTATTTTATTAAGGTTTTGTACAGATATGCGTTACCATCTTATAGACATTCAATTTTAAAATGTAAATGGTACAAGATATTGATAAACCAATTAGCACTGATGCAAAACAAATTCCTCTTTTATCTCAATTACAACATGACAACTTAATAGGTCAAGATAGTTTAACATCTGAGACAAGGGCAATTCAATAAAACAACAGCATCTTGATATGGTAATTAAGAGGAAATGTGAATCCATTACCATGTTTTAAAAACTATCTCAAGCACTTCAGCTCTTTTCATTACTTTTATCAAAAGCTGAGATATGAAAAACTACTCTCTTTTGTGATGTATCTGGTAAGCAGTTTTGGGAAATGTGAAGAAAGCATCTTGCTCACTAAGTATTTTCTAAAGTGAGAAATATATATATTTAATATTTTCATGAAATATAAAACATTCAAAAAATTAATTAGGTGATTAATCATATGTAGCATTCCTAACCCAAAAGATTAAAGGCTAAAATTAAGACATTAACCTTAAGCATTCTAAAGGATGATCATCTATAGGAAAAGCAGAATTCCTGAATCACTTTAAGCAAAGTATGAATGCCATTTTATTTTAATAGAAAGATATATCCTATTGCAAACCACAGGCAGATTGAAAAGGAAGAGCTATGCATATGAATTGCAGCTTTACAAACATTATCCAATTTTTATACTTAGAATGAACCACCAAGAACACTTTTAGTGAAGATTTTGAGGACTATATTTAAAATAGGTACTTAATAGTCACATGGTAGCATAACACTTGAATTTACTATACATTAAAATTGTGTTGTATACAAATTTGTCCCAACACTGCCAAAGTATGTTTAAATTTTACAGTAAAAGTGTTTCTTGCATTTCATTCAATGTAACAGAATAAAGGGGGCTCCCATATAAAAAGGATAATATAACTTCAAATGCACAGGCAATACATTTTATGGCTATGGCAAAGAGTATTCATGCTCTCCAGGGTCCTATTGCTCATCCAATAAGCAAAGTCTATTAAAGTTCAATAATGAAGTACTTTCAAAATATTCCTGGATCAACTCATTTATCTCTCATGAACTTCATTTTTTTAACATCAGAAAATCAAACAGGAAAGCCCATAAAAATTGTTAGTATATGGAAATGTACTATTTAACAAACCTGATTCCAAGATTCATAGCTTCAGCGGTTCCAATCATACTAATAGCTAACAGCATGTTGTTGCAGATCTTTGCAGCCTGAAAATAAATTAAGTACATATTAAATATCTTTATTTTCAAGCTATAACTCACGGGAAGTTTTTCCCCGCCAAATTCCATATATTCTTCTTTCTAAAAGAAATAGCATTTAACTGTTGATTCTCCCAGGAGGGGAAGGGAACGTGGTGCAGCATGCCTCCCTCTGAGCCTAACATGCTACCCAGAGCAGACCTGGGGTCCCTTCCACTAGGTAATAAATCCACAGTGGTGACTGAGCTCCTACTATGGGCTCAGCACTATAGGACATGACTGGTCTTTAAGGGATTGGAAAATGGTAGTAATGTGTTACACTGAAAGGCAACAAACAAAAACAAGTAAGTGGTAAGTTGTATGGGAGAGGCTAAAAGATAAAGACAACAGGAGTTCAGAGAAACAAGATCACCAAAGGCAGGAGCAGAGAGGAAGCAGAACCTGAAACCATCTCTTAGAGGCCAAGGCAGAATTTAAGCACACAAGAAAGAGAGCAGAAGAGACTGGGGAAAGGTAAAAATATAAGAAGGATTAAATGCATAAGGGCATGGGATATTCCTGGGAACAGTATGGAAAACTGACTCATGATGCTCATCCCCCTTGTCATGTAATACCCTGCACCTCCTTCGGACTCTGCACAGAGTTCCCACCAGCAAGAGGGCTCTGACCAGATGTGACCCCTCAACCTTGGGCTTCTCAGCCTCCATAACTGTAAGAAATAGTTTCCTTTTTTTAAATAAATTTAAAAAAATGGGCTCATATGCGTTATGTTTTAAGCAATGGTGACAAATTTGAGAGTTAAGATTGGGTCCAGAGCTAGTTAAGAGCTATGAAAGCTAGGGTGGAGAGTTACAATTTGACATGGTAGGAAACAGGGATCTATTCCAAGTTTCAGAATGGGTAAGTACCATGATGATACAAGCATCTTGATGGAGTTGGTTTGGGTTATAGTGTTGAGCACAGTGGTAAATTTGGCATCCAGAGACCCATTAGGCCCTTTGAGCAGTAAAGGAGGCATAAGATAATGAAAGAAGGAATTGGACCAGTTAATGTGTGGAACGGACACAATGGCCAACAATGAGAGTCACTGAAGCAAAAATCAATAGAGCTTGGAGACTGACTGGACAAGAATATAGAGGTAATAAATATATCCAAGATAATGCCAAGTCTTGAGTGAGAGAAAGAGGGTCCTAGTGACTAGGATAAAAGCATTAAGAGGAGGAATGAGGGAGTGTGAGTGTGTGCTGAAAGTGGCAGACAAGTAGTTTGACTTCAGAGTTCAGTATTGTCAATCACCACTATCTGTCAATCATCTGATACTTCTAAATGAAAATTATATGCTTTTCAAGAAAAAGATTAAAGTCTATAGGTTTCTTCTACCTGACTGTACTACAAACAGAGCTATAGCAAATATAGTTGACCCTTGAACAATGAGGGGGGTAGGGTTACCAACCCCCTGCAGTTAAAAATCCATGTATAACTTTTGACTCTTCAAAAACTAATAGTCCATTGTTGACTGGAAGCCTTACTGCTAGCATAGACAGTCAATTAACACATATTTTATATGTTATATTATATTCTTACAATACAGTAAGCAAAGAAAACGTTATTAAGAAAATCGTAAGAGAAAATATATTTACTACTCATTAAGTGGAAGTGGACCGTCATAAAGGTCTTCATTCTTAATGTCTTCACGTTGAGTAGGCTGAGGAAGATGAAAGAAACGAGGGACTGGTCTTGCTGTTTCAGGGGTGGCAGAGGTGGAAGAGAGGTGGAGGAGGTAGAAGGTGAGGCAGGCACACTTGGTGTAACTTAATGGAAACATATAGTAATTTGTGCCTGACATTTTTGCTTTCTCATTTCTCTAAAAAAGTTTCTATATGATATCAATTCTTCTTCCACCATTTGTTGTAGTTTCATATCGTAGAAGGGTCCACATCGTAAAGAAGTCCAAAGCAGTCCCTGAATAATCAGAATCCTTCTGCAAGATTGTCTGATGTCAATTCATTTTCTGGCACTGCTGCTTCTACAACTTAGCCCTTATATCTCCATCACGTTACCTTCTGGTAATTCCTCTGGTGTAGTGTCTTTTAGTTCTTGAATTTCTCCAAAATCCATATTTTGCAACCCTTCATCCTCACCTTTTTTGTTATATCCACAACCTCTTTTGTGATTTCTTTGATTGGCTGTGTCACAAATCCTGTGAAGTCATGCACAACATCTGGATATAGTTTTCTCCAGCAGGAATTTATTGCTTTGGGCTTGATGACTTTCACAGCTTTTTCTATAACAGTGATGGTGTAATCCTTCCAGACTTTCAAGATGTTCTATCATGGTTCTCTTCCTGAACATTCATAATGCTTTCCATAGAGTACCACATGTAATGAGCCTTAAAGGTCCTTATGACCCCCTGATCTAAAGGCTGAATTAGAGATGTTGTGTTTGGGGGCAAGAAGACCACTTTGACTCCTTCAGTGTTGAACTCATGGGGCTCTGGGTTGACCAGGTGCACTGTCCAATACTGAGAGAACTTTAAAAGAAAGTCTCTAACTGGCAAGGTGCTTTCTGACTTTAGGGACAATACATCGATGGAACTAATCCAGAAAAGCGTTTTCATTGTCCAGGCCTTCTTGTACAACCAAAAGACTAGCAGCTGGTGATTATCTTTTCCTTTCAAGGCTTGGGGTTAGCTGCTTTATAGATAAGGGCAGTCTTGACCATAATCCTGACTGCATTTGTACAAAACAGCAGAGTTAGCCTATCCTTTCCTGCCTTAAGCCCTAGGACTCAGTCTTCTTCCTAATAAATGTTCTTTAGGCATTTTTTTCCAGAATAGGGCACTTTCGTCTGCATTAAAAACCTATTTAGGCAGATATCCTTTCTCCTCAATGATTCTCTTAATGGCAATGAGCAACCTGTCTGCTGCCTCTTGGTTGACAGTCAGCAGCAGCTGCTTCTCTTATTATCTTGACTATTTAAAAAGCCAAACCTCTTTCTAAAATTATCAAACCATCCTTTGCTGACATTAAATTCTCCAGCTTTAGATCCTTCACCTTCTTTTTGCTTTAAGTTGTCATATAATGACTTCACTTTTTCTTGAATCATCTTAGATATAGGTATGCCTTTCTTACAGCAATCCTGCACCCACATAAAAGCTGCATTTTCAATACAAGACAAAAAGGTATTTTGCAAAAAGTGCAAGGTTTTCACACCTGCTGGAGTAGCTGCAGTGACGACTTCACGATTCTTCTTCTTCTTCTTTATTTTTTTTCTTGCAATGGTGCTTACACTGTATTCATTCATCTTGAAATGGTGGGCAACCACAGCTGCAGACCTCAATCTACAGTACGTATCAAGCAAATCAACTTTTTCTTATAATGTCCTGACTTTTCTCTACTTCTTGGGAGCACTTCCAGCACTACTAGTGGCACTTTGTACGGATTCCATGGTGTTATTCAAGGTTTATGGTATTGCACTAAATACGATGAAAAATACACAAGAACAAAAGGTCAATTTTTACTGAGATATGTAATTTACTGGAGAGATGAACTGCTCACACAGAGATAATTAGCATCACGTCACACTACCTTTTAAGTGGACACTGGCAACACTTGAGCTGACTGCAATAGCAACAGGAGGTGGCTACAAAATTATTATAGCAATACAGTATGTACTTGAGTTAATTTTATACAGTCATTTAATACAGCATCCTTACATTTGTTTACATTTCTCTTGACTGCAAATGGTGCCATGTATTATCTGTGTGTTCATAAGTTTTGATAAATTAATAGCTGTGTTAATATTTTAAGGCAGTGACAAAACAGACTAGCATCTATATTTTACGCATTCATAAATTTTTAATTCATAAATTTTTATTTTTTTATATTTCTAGGCCCCATGGTTTGTCTGCGAGTTTTTTCAAATTGCCATATATCTCCAAAAAGTTTTCCAATAAATTTATTGAAAACAGTCCAGTGGACCCACACAGTTCAAACCAGTGTTGTTCAATGGTCAACCATAATTACAAAATTAGATGGAGGATAATAGCAGCTCAGACTACATGTATACTTCAAATGGAAGCAGTTTTAAGGATGATTTCAGTAGTCACTGGGATGTCAGGATCCTAATAATCGAACTTTTGATATCTTTTCTTAAATAAGTAAATTGGCTGACATCTGCTTAAGTCCACCAGGAATGATGCAAAACTACTTTATTTCAAATTTAAAAAAATCTGAGCAAAGAGAGAATCCATAGATTGAAGAGAATAAAGAAGAATAAGAATGTGGTCAGGAAAGAGAAAGGAACTTTAGACAATTTTATATTGAGTCAAGGTCATTAATGTGAAAATGTTACCTGCCCAGTCCCAACAGCTCCACAATATACCACACTGGAGCCCATGCACCCCAGCAACTCTTGGGCAGCAGCAAACTCATCTTCAACTCCTCCCACCATAAATGTGAGGTTCCCCGACCGAGCTGCTCCTACACCTGAATCATTTGGAGGTAAAGAGATAGAAACAAAAGGATATATTTTAAGAAAATATTTAAATAGATAATATGATTAGAGAAAATTCCCAAACTAAATGAAATCGTCAAAGTGTATTTATGCCAGGCATGTGTAAGACACTCTAAATCTGTAAAGAAATATTTCGGTAATCAAGTATTAATCATGTTAATCACAAACCAAAAGGGACGTACATATTCAGTTGTACTCTCATTCTCAATTCACCTTAATCATTTTGGCATAATCATGGCAAATAAGGGAATCTGAAATTAAATTTTATTATTCCCATGTATGTATTATTCTAAGAAACCTATTCAGTAATACAAAATATAATGTTTTATATAATAGAAAATATACAAAAACGTTTCCTGGGCCCTGACCAGCACAGGAGCAGCCAGAGGGGTCTGCTGCCCGAATTGGGATTTGGGAGTCTCTGGCTCACTTGCTCACTCTCCGAATAGTATCTACAGATGAGATCCACGAAAAGAGAAACCTGGCTCTTTGTCACATAAACAAGTAGGCATTTCAGATGGTAAGGTTCTTGTTTTTAAGGTAAAGAAAACTATTGCTTATTTAGACTGATTATTCTCATGTGCACTTTCCAATACTATTTGATTTTTCTTTTCCTTTCTGCTATACATATTTTGGACAATTTATTTCTAGTAGTATGAGCAGGAAGAAGAAATACACATTGGTTTGGCTACTGCTGAGTAGCTTTTAACAGAGGCTTAATGCATGTTCATTGATTCAAATGATTGGAGAAACAGCTTCTAATTTAGCACAGAAACATGGCCTGGACTTGTCCTAAAAAGGGAGGGAGAAGCTTCATTCATATAAAGTTTTATTAACTATAAAATAAAACCAAAAGTATTATTACTGATTTTAGTAATCAGAGAAATCTTAATTCATAATTTTCAAGTTAGGGTTTTTGTTGTTCAAAACTTCCCAGGAAAGTATGTGAAAGAGCTATGTTAGTGCAATTTTTGCCTTTACAACTTATTTGACAGTACAGCTAGGGATAAAGAAACTATAATTTTCTGTACTAAGGTTCTGTAAGGTTTCTTTATCAAACCTGGCCATTAGAATAGACAGCTGCAGGCTGGGCACAGAGGCTCATGCCTGTAATCCCAGCACTTCGGGAGGCCAAGGCAGAAAAATCGCTTGAGGCCAGGAGTCCAAGATCAGCCAGAGCAAGAGCAAGACCTAGTCTACAAAAAACAGAAAAATTAGCTGGATATGGTGGTGTGCGCCTGTAGTCCCAGCTACTCAGGAGACTGAGGCAGGAGAATCACTTGAGCCCAGGAGTTCCAGGCTGCAGTGAGCTATGATGAGGCCACTCGACTCCAGCCTGGGTGACAGAGGGAGACCTTGTAAGTAAGAAAATAAGAAATAGGTAAGTAAATAAATAAATAAATAAAAAAGAATAGATAGTTGCAAGTAATGACCTGCTTTTGAATTTAATGTTTTCAATGAAATACAGCTTTTATACATTAAAGAAAGCCCAAATGAAAAGATCCCTTTCATTCGAATTGTGCATATTTTGCAATTGCCAAATCAAGCAGCTTTCTATTTTATGATTCACACTATTATAAACCAATTATTAAAAGCAAAAGAAGTCAGGATTATGTTAGCCAAACATTCTTGGAAAAGTGAGTGCCCACATGTTCTGAAAGACTGAGATGCTCACACATATGGTTAAATTACATTATTTCACAATATCTTCAGACATACTTTGGAATGGATTATATACAAAAACCCAATTATAAAAAACGTTTTCAATTAGCTAATCTATGTCATTTGAACATTCTGATAATGTTAGCGTTTAGGTGACTGTCATTTTGTTAATTTCCAATTTACTTCACCAAGATGGGAGCCATTAATGTTTTATAATTATTTTGTTCAATTCCTATGGCTATTTTTATTCGAACCATATAACCACCCTTCCTCCTAATCCTGTTGATCTGACCTAGAGAAATTAAGTAGACAATTTAAGTCAAAGCTTACAAACAAATCTAGCACTATTCATCACAGATCAATAGCTTTGTATCTAGATTACAGATTGCTAAATAGCTTTGGAGTCATTTATTAAAGAAAAATTAATGCTGACAATGGTTCTCAGCTGGTTAGTCTTTTGACAGGTATACTTTCTCACTTGTTCAAACACATATTTTAAAAATAAGAAATAAGTTACTTAAGCAAGAAAAGACCACAAAAGAAAGAATAATTTATCTTTTAATTCACAGGTTCATGGTAGTTCCATTCTTTCCTCCTGTCAATGTGGTATTATAATTATTTCTGATTTTATCATAACATTCATCCCAACATAAGGGCTGACCAAAATGAGTAATCCTAAAGTTTTGGCATTCCTTGGAACCAAATCCTATCTTCCTATACATATTCTTTAACCAAAAACACTATCAAGCCTAGTCCCATTACAAAGGCAGAATGAACACCTAAGTTATCTTAAAATAAATGCAACCATTTTGAACTGAAAAAGAACATATAGAAGGCTGGAACTCTGAAGCTATGTAAGACATCTTATGGATTTCGGAAGACATTGTATAGACTTTTATGTCTATCAATAATTAACAATAAATTTATTACATTGCCATGCCATTTTAATTCAAGTCCATTGTCCAAAATAGGAAAACAGAATGCACACTCAAGTAGCTGCTAGAATACTGGGGAAAATATTCATTTTACCTTATATTTTAGTAATTATTTAAACAAAACCAAAATACACCCTGTGCTTAGTTCCATTATGCATTTATCACACCTTATTAAAATATTTGGTTTTCTTACCTGATTCCTCCATTAGACTGTAAGCGCCTACAAGGTCAGCACTGGGGTCTTATTTTGTCAGCATCCCCATTATCTATCACAGTACATGATATATATAACAGACAGTTGTTTGGTAACCAAATTAGTAAGCATGGTAGAAACAATAAAGGATCTGGAGATGTAATATTTGGTTTGGGGAATGTGCTATTTGCTGGCTATGTGATTATAAACAAATTACTTAACTTCTGAGTCTCACCGTATAAAATGGGAAAAGCATTAATAATTTCTTCAGAGATTGGCTTGAATATGTGAATGTATGCTATAAAATAAAAATGTTATTTAAATGTTAGGGCTTACTACTTTAAAACTTGAGCCTGTAAAGTGGGTGTTTTCCTATTTAGTTATCCGAGCCGTTGTCTTCTCTAGAAAATTTTAGCCTCTTTTGCTAAATATTAGCTGGTTTCGGATGAACCCATAAACAATAGAAGCAGACTGGCCCAGGTTAAAAAGTACTACAGTGGTCCATGGCCAGTGATGTTAAGATTGCATCACTATGAAGACCTCTTGCAAAATCTTTCAATGGCAGCCTAGTACATGGAAAAGAAATAAGAAATCTGTATTTACTTTATCCATTCAACACAATTAATGGGTACCCACTAAGTAGCAGGCCCTGAAGCAAGCCTTGGGGTGAAGGATGAATCACATGTGTCCCTGCTCCTAAAAAGTTATACACCTGTGATCCAGCCACTTCTCTCCTTGTCTTTCACTACCCCTTCTTGCCTGTACTACTGCAATAGCTTCCAACTTGATTTCCCTTCTGCTCTTGCCTCCAGACTCTATTCCCCATATCCACATTTCTTCTCTATTCCCAACCTTCCAAAGGCTTACCATCACTCTCAGAATAAAATCCAAAGTCCTGTAAAGCCCTACGTGATGTGGCCCTTGGGCTACCTCTCCTATTTCGTTTCGTATTATTCTTTCCATCTCTCGCTGCTTTCCAGCCACCTTGGCCTCCCTGCTGTTTCTGAAGAGGTAACACATATTCCCATCTCAAATACATTTGCTATTCCTTTTGCCTGGAACGTTCTTCCCCCAGATATTCATGACTTGTATCCTTCACTTCATTCAGGTCTCTGCTCAAAATTCATCTCTTCAGAGAGGACTTCCCTGACCACTCAATCTAACAATCTAAAATAGCACCTCATCACTCTCTATCTCCTTTTCCTGCTTTAGTTTTATTCACAGCATTTATTACCACCTATTTATTGGAACATTTCTATTGGTTTCTGGCCTGTATTCCCAACACGAACATTAGCTCCACGAGGGCAGTGACTCTTGGCTCATTCACCCCACATCCACAAACTCTGGTACATCGAGGATGCTCAGTAAATAGACTATTTGTTTAAAGAAGTAAAGAGAGGGAGGCAATAAGGGAAGGAATCAAACAACAGTACTGTGTAATACTAGCTCCCATAGAGATATGCACAAGATGCCAAGGATTACAGACATAGCATTTCTGTCATCCTAGCAAGTCATTAATGCTGCTCCCCCTAAGTTTCTCATCTATGAAGTGAGGTGGTTATAGAAAATTATCACGAAATTAAGCTTTTGAAAGTTTCTATGAAAATTTGGGGTTTTCAAGTTCACAATCATCAACTTTCCCACATTTATCATATTAATAAACCCAGGCATGTTTCACTTGGTAAAAAGAATATATAAATAGTTCCAAATTAGAAAAAAAGTCAGAAAATTAATTTTCTCATGTTGCTATATTAATTAACAAGCATAAATACTTGTGGCTGCCTTTAATGCTTTATCTAACACTTTCCCGTGATGATGTCTCTCTAGTGTTTCCCTTCCACGATCCTAGAATCAGAAAAACTGAATTCATTTGTACAAATAAATGAAAAGACAAACATCCTAACCATTCAAAACAAGTGGCTGGCTATCCTGCTTTTAAAGTCATAAACATCTATCGCTTCTCTTAATAGTCTGTTTTGATTTCAATCAACCTTATAGTGGAGAAGCACTTTTAAATCTAATCACAAAGTCTCTAAGTCAGCCCTTTTCTCTCTCTTAAAAAGTAAGCCTCCATTAGCTAAACTATCTTCTTTCTTTCCTTCCACTCCTACTTGTAGTTGTCATCAAAAATTTGATCACTGGAGATCCATTCTTCAGTGATTCTCAACCCTGGGAATGAGGAAGAAATAGTCCTTGTCCTCAAGAAGTTTGAAATCCTGTGCTTGTGATTTGTAGGCGGAGGTGGGGAATAGAGGCGGGGGAAGGGATAAGGAATATACATATAGATAATAAAAGACAAAGACAGATGCATGCAACTGGAGAGGTATAAATACAGTCCATACAGAGGTTCGAAGAGGAAAAATATCATCAGCAAGTATTTATTCAGTGCCTTTAACAACTTACTAGACTTTTGTGCTAGGTGCAAAGATTTGACGAGTAAGCATATTTTCTAAATCAAAAATCAGGAACTATTTTTGGTTATATTTGGAGAATATCTGAAATATGACTGTTCCAGAAAGTCCAACATGTAAGGTCATGGTAGATATAAAACACAGTCTTTGCCTTCAAAAAGTCTAAAACATAATTAGGGAAAAGAGACATATATCCAGAAGAAAATGCCAAAAGGTAACATCATATACCAAGTGTCAGATGAATGAGGACAATCACCACCAAATCCTGATTCCTTCTTTCCCTCCATTTTTTAACCTCCATCATTGAAAGAATAATGAATTCTCAGAAAGAGAAAGGGTGAAAAGGAAACAAGAAATTGTTCTCAAAGAGTAATGATCTTGTCGTTAACCATGGATAAGCTTGTAAAAACTCTGATAAGAATATGGGTATTCTAATCCATTTGCAAATCTGGTTCAGAGCAGTTTAAACTAACATGAACTGAACAAGTAATCTGGTATGTCTTACACATAGAAACCAAGTTCTGCCTGCTATTTATTTATTTATTTATTTATTTATTTTTTGAGACAGAGTCTGGCTCTGTTGCCCTGGCTAGAGTGCCGTGGCGTCAGCCTAGCTCACAGCAACCTCAAACTCCTGGGCTCAAGCGATCCTCCTGCCTCAGCCTCCCGAGTAGCTGGGACTACAGGCATGCGCCACCATGCCCGGCTAATTTTTTCTATACATATATTTTTAGTTGTCCAGATAATTTCTTTCTATTTTTAGTAGAGATGGGGTCTCGCTCTTGCTCAGGCTGGTCTCAAACTCCTGAGTTCAAACAATCGGCCCGCCTCGGCCTCTCAGAGTGCTGGGATTACAGGCGTGAGCCACCGCGCCCAGCCCTGCCTGTTATTTAAATGCACATGATACTCAACTTCTCTTCACAATTAGTTTGCTTATCAGAATAAAATATTAATAGAAAACAGAAAATCAGGACTAAGGAGGAATAAGCTTAAGAGATCTATTGTACAACACGGTGACTACAGTTAATGACAACTTATTATATTCTTGAAAATTACTAACAGAGTAGATTTTAGGCTGGGCACAGTGGTTCACGCCTGTAATCCTAGCCCTCTGGGAGGCCGAGGCAGGCGGATTGTTTGAGCTCAGGAGTTCGAGACCAGCCTGAGCAAGAGCGAGACCCTGTCTCTACTAAAAATACAAAGAAATTAATCGGACAACTAAAAATATATAGAAAAAATCAGCCAGGCATGGTGGCGCATGCCTGTAGTCCCAGCCACTAGGGAGGCTGAGGCAGAAGGATTGCTTGAGCCCAGGAGTTTGAGGTTGCTGTGAGCCAGGCTGAGGCCACGGCACTCTAGCCCGGGCAACACAGTGAGACTCTGTCTCAAAAAAAAAAAAAAAAAAAAAAAAGTAGATTTTAAGTACTCTCACCAGAAAAAAAAAAGAGATTAGTATGTCAGGTAATGCATATGTTAACTGGCTCATTTTAGCCATTCCACAATGTATATGTATTTCAAAACATCATGTCGTACACAATAAACATACACAATTTTTGTCAATTAAAAAAATCAGAATTAAGAACAAATAAAAAAATGAAACCATCAGATCTCACAATGAATTTCAAATACAGATCTGGGTATCTTAGAAGTCTTGGCAAACCCTATTTGGGAGAGGAATAAGGCCGCCTCAAGAAAGCATATCTTTGCCTTGAACTGAGTTACATATTTTAAAAAATTCTCATTTGTAATTTATGCAGGAGACATTAAATGAAGTAATGGACAATGTTTTTCACAGTTTTACATCAAAAGCGGTGACACTTTTTTCAAGGTGAACTAAAACTCAGTTCTTGCTTTATAGCCTTTTCTGGCTAATCGTAGCCTTGAGTCTGTAATAAAGTTTAAAAATTAACATAAATCATCTCATTCTAATATTTATGTTTATCTATCTCCCAATCTTTAAGCAGTTTGAATTGATTTAAGAGCTAGGATAGGCTTAAGTCTTAAATTACAAATTAACATGAACATAACCAGCAGTTGAAAACGTTATTCACTATTCCTCAGCATTTTTGAGAATATCGTCTCACAGTTCCTATTTTTTCCCCGCTAAGTAAAAGTTATTCTTTTTGAAGTACGTGTATATTTATGTTTCAGCAAAAAGGAGAACTTCATAACTCACTTTATCTTCCCTTTTGTCTTGAACTGTAGGAAGCAATGGACTTTGTCTTCTTTTTCCTTCTGGTTTTCTGATTTTTTAATCTTTACTTTCTGATTTTTTAATCTTTATTTTTGTCAGTAATCCCAATTACTCCTCATCCACCCTTGCAACGAAAACTGCCATTCTATGCATACTGAAAACCAGCTGCAGTGGCTAGAATGTGAAAGGATTTTTCATGCATCCATGCCCATCCTGGGCTTTTCCCTCATATGAAATCCCCTTCCCAACCTTCTTTGCTTGGCTCCTGCTTGTCTTTTAAGACTCAACTTATTCAACTCTGAGGAATACTTCATGACCATGACCCCCTTTCTTTACTCTTGGAATATTCCTGGTGATACCTTTAATAAAGCACTTACACTACTCTAATCAATGATATTTCTGGCGTGTCATAAGATTCTTATATGCATGAGCTGTTTGAATCTCAGCATGTGTCTGATAAGTAATAATTTTCTTCTTAGAAGGCAGGCAGAGAAGAAATCAATTACTAATAAAATGACCAAGAATACTAAGACTTAACATTTTCCAGTTTATCAAAAAAAGCTCAACTTTTTAATAACAATGTATTATATTGTTGAAAAACTGCTAAGAGAGTAGATTTTAAGTGCCTTCACCACACAAAAAGTAAGTATTACGTTAATGTATATGTTAACTAGCTTGATTTGGCCAATCCACAATGTATACATATTTTAAAACAACATGTTATACATGATAAATATATACAATTTTCATTTGTCAGTTATTAAAGAAAAAAGCTCAACTTCGGAATAGCATGATTCTCCACATGTGGTAACGACATTTTCACCTACTGTTGCGTGAACATGCACAAGCATAAGTGCACACATATGGAGACATTATTATGAAGAGTTACAAAATGTGATTTCAGTAAGGGACTTGGCGTAAAAGCACAGTTCAAAGTCACACCCTTCGGACAGGTTATAATATCTCTCAATCTTGGTATCTCCATGTGAAAATGGTAACTAAAACACTTGCCATACTCACTTTGAAGCTCAAAAGAAAGAATACATTGGAAAGATATTTCAGTTATTATACAAATATTATAAAAAATTTAAATATAACAAGTAAATCTACTCAGCTTAAACTATTTGGCCTAATAGTAGCAAAGAGCTTAAATTGGAATTTAGCCTTACTGAAAAGCTGAACCATGGAATTATGATAGATAAACCATGATTCAAGTGCTGATAACTTAGAATAACCACTTACAAATCACGAATAAGGAGATTATTTTCAATTCTATGACTATTGGAAAGAAGACATCGAATCCAAAGAGCAAAGAGATGGAAAGCTAAAAAGTACAATCAAATTATATTTGTCTTTAATACTGTATAAACCTTGTCACCAAAACACTCCCATTGATATATAGCAAAACATAGTAAATCACTTAATTTACTCAAAAGAACTTAAATGTTTTAACCAGTCTGCCATCAAAAGAGATCACGAAGAGGACCAATGGGACTTGGGCTGCAATGTGAGCCGTCTTTAAAATGCAATTGTTCTAATCATTTTCTACAGATGCAGCCTCACAAGGGGCTGCTGTCACAGGGACCATTTACGACTTGTTATGGTGTCTCTATTGTTTACCAGCGACATTCGCTGAAAAAGGCGACAGCTGGGACAGAAAGCTGCTACTCAACGAACAATATAATCCCGTGAAAGTAATCAACAAATTTAAGGGTGTTAATTAACTTTACACTTTATCATGTTCAATTAGTTGTCCTTTCTAGAAAAGATTGCCGTGCACAATCAGTTTAGAGCGTGCCATGTTTGATTTGTAAGTGATCACTGTTTCTGTTTCAGAGTCCACGTCAGATGTTCTCTTGGGTTTTGGTGACACAGATGAATGGCTCTGCACATGTTAGGGGTGATCTGGTTTAACATAAGCCAGCATAACATAACCCCTTGTTAACACTATTTCTGGCATTATCCAAGCTGGAAGCAGAAAAGCAAAAACACTCACAGCACTATTCTGGAGTCGGATAAACAAAGTTCAGTTAGCTTTTCCTGAAATAAACAAAGACACAAATATATGGAGAAATAAGCAATTTTTCATCATTATTTTTCAAAGTAAGACTTGTCTTTCAGGGGCATGTTTGGGATCATTTCCTCCCAGCGAGATCTCGAAGCTGTGCTGCATTATGCACAAAGCACCACTGTATCCTCAGACTTTACATAATGCAGATAGTCTTTTCCATGGCAGCTGAATAATGCTAGGGATGTGTTGTTAAGTACTGGCTTGTGTTAAATTCTAGAATGTGACTTTTAAATCCAGAAACTGAATTTTATAAGTGTGGGAAATCTGCAGGGAAGTATATTAATGTATGAATGCAATTTGCCTTTCTCTTACCTTAATGCACCTGTTCCTACTTGCTAATAGGACACGCAAAAGCTCATGATAGAGCGACAATATATTCAGTATTGCATTTTAATGAAAGTCACTGCAGTTCCTCTGAATTGATAAATAGACTTTTGCATCAAAATATTTCATAAGCCATTGACGAGGTGAACAAAACCCAAAACTGAGATTTGGTAGGAGGTGCCTATCTTTAAGGAAACAAAAGCAAGGGACATGCATCTATCTCTTTTTTTAAAAAGGCATCCACATAGGATTGTGAAATATCTTCATAAAGCTGTACTGTGCTCTTACAGACTAGCGGTTTCCTGCATAATACACAAATTAAATTCATATAAATAACTGTACGTGGTTAGCTAGTTACAGCATACATAAGGACAAAGCTGAACTTCTTCAAAACAGAAAAGTTGTTAACTCTGAAAGCTAATAATGTCCTAAGTTAAATATTAAAGAAGGAAATTACAGGCTATATCTGAAACAGCTGAAACCACAATACACAGCAGCAGAAAACATTAGTTTTCTGCAGAAGATCTGCAGGGAGAAGAGAAGCGGTCGATAGATCCTTAAATTGGAAGCAATAGCCGTTCTTCTATCCCAAGTTGGCAGCTGCTACATTTGCAGACCTGGTTCATTATTTACCCATAATGACCATCAAGCTGCAGTCAAAGTCAGATCACAACAACTGTCAGCAGCTCTTTTAATTAGCCTTGTTTGAATTCAGATAAATATCACAATAGACCTGCTTATGCTGAAAGAGCAACAGAATGTTCCGCATGGAGCTTGGCTGGCTTGAGAAGGACCAGTACAGTACAGAAGCCGTCAGAAAGAATGCAGAGTGGGCTTTTTTGAGGGAGGGGTAAATCAGAGAACGAAATGGTTTGCTTTCATAGTGAAAATCACTTTAAACAGTAATTCCTTGACATTCACTCCAGATTAAGATGGTGTACAATGTTGGTTTACAATAAAACTCTAGGTTCCTGAAAGCTAAACATCTGGAGCCCAAGGAGAGTTAACTCGAATGCCTTCGGAGAACATGATTTTTAAAACTCCATCTTGTAAATTATATATCTTTCAGCTTTAAAAATCATTTTAAAAAGCCAAATAAGAGACCTATACCTTGAAATCTTATGACCTTCTATTTTACTCTTTAGGAATTGTATAATTTGCAACATTTTCTGTGATAGGAGTTGGATATTTTCCTAGAAATTTCGTATACATTCCTTTCACTCAGCATCAACAATCACAAAGTAAAACAAGGCTAATAACCAATTTCTGAGTAATCCTATTACCACCATATTCCACACCCTTCTGGGTTTCCCCCCTCCAGTTTGCTTGAGAAGAAAAACAGGCACAGTAATCATCTGCCCTCTATTTTATAGCGAATTGATTGTTCACAGGAGTTCTAAGTTTGGCGATAGGTAAAAGGAAGTGATGGCTGACAGAGAAGAGAGGGTAGAGAGTAAGAAGGGATAAGCAAAAGGCAAGATGATAACCAGCAGCAAACTGGGGAGCGCAAGAAATTAAATATTAAGGGAAGGCTGTGCTAATAAGCTATGCTTGGCTAACCAGGAAACACTGTCTCTGAAACCCACTTGGAAATCTCTTGAGAATATGGACTCTCATATTTTGGGGTGGGAGGCATAGTTGGAGAGGTGGCCACTTTAACATATGAGTTGAATGTGGTCCACTCTCCCTGGGCAACCATTTCTGATGGTGCATAACATAACATTAAGGAAGGGTAACTAACCAGGTTGGCATGAGGACAAAGGACATATTACTGTTTGTCTACACAGGGTTTGGATTCCACTTGACTGTTTCCTTATTGAGTAGAAAAACACTCCTATGAGGAGTAATTTAAAAATATTATATTTTTACACAATGCTGTGAGACCGTATTTGTGATAAAGGCAACCACTGCTGAATGGTGATGATGTAAGTGAGGAGAACTCTTCATCTAGTTTCATGAGAATTAATCGCAGCAGAAAGGAACATTTCTTGCCCTACTTTTTTTTTTTAAGTAAAGAATAAGCCATATACATCAACGTATCATGGATGACAATGGCCTTCTCCTTTCCTCACCCCTTAACACAACCTACCTCCTGACTATGTGCACAGCCAATAGCTACAACTTGCTCAGTACACTCCGTTACAAAGGCAAGGCTAAACCTGTCAGTTCCAAGCCTAGAGTAAAGTCAAAATCTCACTAAGCATAACTATTTCTTACTGTTGGCCCTTAGAAGCACAATGAATTCAACATGTTCAAACAACTTTTATCCTCCTACCCTCCCCTCGAACAGACCCCAAATTGGTTCTTCCTCCTGCATGTCCACTTTCAGTTAAGATACTATTAATACTACTACCCACATATATGAGAAACCCTGTGGCAGCATTTCCCAAGGTTAGTTCCTCAGAACACTAGTTCTGCAGGATATTAATGAGTATTTACAGTGATATAAATTTATGGCCATGCTTGCTTTGTTTCGAGTAAGGTTTCCCATCCTCCTCCTGGTAACAAATCCTGCCCCTCTGGCCAAAAGGCTGTTCTCATGGACAACAAGGGCACCCCATCCTCACGGCCAAACTGGGGGCCAAGCAAATCCTACAAAGCCAGCAGAGTTCTGCCATGGACTGCTAAGCTAAGGTTGCTGAAGGCTTAAGTGACGAGTGTCTACAGTAAAAGACAATGAGGTTGACAGGCAGAGCACAGCAGAAACAGACAATAAAGACAGATAAGTGGAGAGCAGCACCAAGTCTTCAATTCTAGTCACTGAAACCCTGGTTTCTTTCAGTTTGAAAGCTACCCCTCTAATTTCCTACCTATATGAGTCACCCCTCACACAAAAAAATCCCTCAAATTGATTAGAGGTTTTGTGGTCAAATACCACAAAGTTTATCTGTGGTCTAATAAACAAAGTTAAACAGATGTCTAAAGACTTCAGGACTTATTTTAATATGCAAATATGCACCTTGAATATTCCCAAGGGGAGACAGAGAATGCAACATTTCTCTAACTTACTTTTGCACTAAATTCTTTTTTTCAAATAACCCCTTCAGAATTAGATTTCTCAGAGACTGTACTTTGGGAAATGCTAATTTAGAGTCATCTGACTTCCTTTTCACCTTTCCATATCTAGCTACTAATATCAGTTGATTCTGACGTGAAATTTTTCTTTTTCTAATATTTTCTCCGTCGATCATTTTTCTCTCCCTTTGTGTTTGTTTTTTTAGATGCGTTGGTATGTCTAAGGATAGCTGAATTTTTAAAATGTGATCTGATGAAAAGTGAATTTAATATGTTGACATTTATTGTGATTAGACTTATTTCCAACATACCATTTTGTCTTTACTATTCACTTTCATTTTTCCTTCAATTTCTTTTTCCTTTTCTCCTGCCTTCTGTTGGATTGATAAAAGTTTTCTAAGTTTCCTGTTAAGAGCTTTCAAGGGCCTGCAAAGACTAGTCTGACCTCATCTTTCTAGACTCATTTCTTGGTCCCTGAAACCCAAGGCTTTACACTCTTGACAAATCAAATTACTATTTCTTTTTCTTGTATAGAAAAAACGAATTTCTAGGCCAGGTGTGGCGGCTCACCCCTATAATCCTAGCACTCTGGGAGGCCAAGGTGGGAGGATTGCTTGAGGTCAGGAGTTTGGGACCAGTGTGAGCAAGAGTGAGAGCCCATCTTTACTAAAAATAAAAAGAAATTAGCCAGACAATTAAAAATGGAAAAAACTAGCCGGGTGTGGTAGCGCATGCCTGTAGTCCCAGCTACTCAGGAGGCTGAGGCAGGAGGATCGCTTGAGCCCATGAGTTTGAGGTTGCTGTGAGCCAGGCTGACGCCACGGCACTCTAGCCCGGGCTACAGAGCAAGACTCTGTCTTGCCTTTCTACACCCTGCTGTTTCCTCTTCCTGGTATGTTGCATCCACATTCACTTCCTACTCCAATATCCATCTTGGGCTCTGCTTAGCTGACAGAAATCCACTTACTCTTCCAGGTTCAGCTCAAGTGTCATTTTCAGCCCCACCCCATAAAGAACTCAGCTCATTTGTGCATCCTCCTCAAGCACTTGATTCATATTCCTGTTATCAATCACATCACAATCTATTATAGTTGTTTACCTGTTGGCTTTCCCTAGACCATGAGCTCTTTGCATAACAGCCATTTAATGAATTGATAGTAAGAAATTGCCAGAAAAAAGAGGTGATCTTATAATGTAGAAAATGATGCAGAAATAATACATGATATTTTGTAAAAAATTTTTTTACTTGATTTGTTAAAGTTGAAGAAAGTCATAGAAATTTGTATGATGTAATTTATTAAGTACTAATGAGTTCGGATCACTGTAATATCAGAAAGAAAGCCATTACAGTACTTAAAGAGAGTCAAAAGGAATAAAAAGAGTAAATCTTGGTGACATAAAAGAAAAGAATCTTTTACCCACAAAATTTAAAAATACATTTGTATACACACCACACATAATTCCACTGTTTAGGAAAATATTCTCTTATCAAAGAAAAAAATGATAAAGAAACCAAATTTTATAAAATAATGAATTGGATACTGACAGACTTCCTATTAAGCTTCAAAAAAAAAAAAAACTGGATTAATTGAAAAGCAATTCAACACTATGCCAGGAAGTTTACACATTTTAAAGTCTCCAGCAAATCAAAACCTAGAGACGTGATTTATGCAGTAAATACTGCATAGAAACACATCCTTATAAAAATCATGTTGATCTGTTCAAGTCAAATACACGTGTATGCAGACATGTCTTGAAAGCTTAACCTCTTAGAGGGTCACATGATCAAAGGTAATAGACTGAATTTCTTTCCTTGCCCTCTCTCTTCAAGGGACTGTACTAAATTAACACCTTCAAGTGTGTTCTGAAAATAAAATTTATATTAAAGATAACTGCTGGCCAGGTGTGGTGACTCAATGTCTGTAACCCCAGCATTTTGGGAGGCCAAGGCAGGAGGATCACTTGAGGCCAGGACTTCAAGACCAGCCTGGGCAATACAGTGAGACCCCATCTCTACAAAAAATGAAAAAACTAGACAGGCATGGTGGTGCGTCCCTGTAGTCCCAGCTACTTGGGAGGCTGAAGCAGGATTCCTTGAGCCTAGGAGTTTGAGGTTACAGTGAGCTATGATAGCACCACTGGGGTGACAGAGCAACATCATGTCTCCAAAAAAAAAAAAAAAAGATAATCATGAATTAAAAAAAAAAAAAAAAAAAAAAGAAAATCATGAATTACAAGAATGAGAATATAGGAAGGGTTTTCATTTAATGGACAAAACATTCCACTACTTCCATAAGCTATAATATTTGCAAAAATGTAAACCAGTAAGTTTTACTAATTCTAAGACTTAATTTTCTCACTTGTTAAATGAACTCACTTTACAGGACTGTGAAAGATTAAGTAAGCAATGCTTGATACACAATACTTATTCTCTGTCCTCTAGCAAAGTAGAGTATCTTTTCACAAAGGTCACTGGGTTTCTTCTTCAGTAAATTGCCCATCACATATTTCTCTATTTTTCTCCTGATTTCTTGGTATTTTTCTTGTTAACTTACAATAAACTTTTATGTTTACTCTGTTAGATATTTTGCAAATATTTTTCCTTGGTCTGTCATTGCCTTTTAACTTTACACCTTGTCACATAGATTTTTTTTTAAATTCTTGGCTCTGTCACATTTTTCTCTTTATGTTTTATTATGTGTCTTGCTTCAGAAAGGTTTCTTCATGCTAAGATCATGAAAATATTGCCTTGTAATTTTCCCTGGTTTTCTTATAGATCTTGATTTCTAACACTCAGTTCTTTAATCCATCTGCCATTTATTTTTGTGTATGGTATGAAGTAGGGATCTGCTACCCACAATGAATAGTCGATTGTCCTAGCATAACTTATTAAATACAGTAATTCGTCATGTTCCCACTGATCTGATTGCCTTACTCAGATTCTAAGGCCCCATATATACCTGGGTCTGTCTGGGGACTCAACTCTGTCCGCCCAAACTACTGTTTATTCTTGAGCAAATAGTATACACTATTTAACCATAATAACTTTACCTATGCTCTGATATTTAGCAAAGTCCTAACTGCTTTATTAAAAAAAGTTTTTGGCAATTTTTATTGACTTATTCTTCCAAATGAGAGCTTTAAGTTTTTAAAAAAGAAACGGAATATAGTTTTACATTAAAATTCATATATTCCCTCAAGAGAATGAACATCTTTACATGCTTTCCAAGGCAGATATGTGGCATCTCCATTTATTTAGATCCTATTTCACCTTCATAAAGTTCTGTCATCTTCCTCATATGGGTCTTGCATATCTTGTTAAATCTATTAAGTATTATACTAGAGCTCAGAATCTAGAATAATAGTGTTTAAACTTTATCATATATTTACATATTGTCTTATACCATTTTGTGCTGCTGTAACATAATACCACAGACTAGGTAATTTATAAAAAACAAATTTATTTTCTCACAGTTTTGGGGCTGGGAAGTTCAAGATCAAGGCACCAGCAGGTTCACTTGTTTGGTGAGGGCTTCTCTGTGCTTCCAACATAGTGTCTTGCCGCTGCCTCCCCTCCGGAGGGGAGGAACGCTGTGTCCTCACGTGGCAGAAGATGGAAGGGCAAGGAGAACTAACCCACTCCAACAAGGCCTTTTATTTGGGCCCCTATTCCCATTCAGGAGAAGAGGAGACCTCATGACCTAATCACCTCTTAAAGGCCCTAACTCTCAATATCATCACATTGCCATTAAGTTTTAACACCTGAATTTTGAAGGGGACACATTCAAACCATAGCACATATATATATATAAGAATTATATGTTATTTGAAGATCACATAAAATTTGTTTTT
>RJWJ010010786.1:0-46164 GCA_004363605.1 Indri indri | reverse complement strand
CCCCCCCCGCCCCCCATCTTTAGAAAAGGCAGGGCGGGAGCGGCTGGGTGGGCGGGAGGGAGGCTGGGACGCGCCCCGGGGCGGATTGCGGGTGGGGGGTGCGGGGGAGGAGCCGACAGTTGGTGATGAATGTGGCTTGGAAAGGTTAATTAAAAATTGTTTTGCAGCCAGCAAACACAGGGTTTTGGTAATTTAGTGATGGGATATTTAATATGTAATCTTAATGTGCAAATACATTTATCTACTTATGTTCAATATAAATATTTCATTGTGGAATGCATAGATGCACTTGGAAAATGTTTGCTATGAAAAGATGTTTTAAAAGAAAGTTTTTTAACCTTATACCAGGCTGTACCGAATCTTAGCCCCACCATCTTTTTTTCTTTTCTCTTTCCGGTTACAGCGATTGAACAGGAGAAGCAAGCAGGCGAGTCGTAATGAGGCGAGCGCCGCCAATATGCACTGTACATTCCACAAGCATTGCCTTCTTATTTTACTTCTTTTAGCTGTTTAACTTTGTAAGATGCAAAGAGGTTGGATCAAGTTTAAATGACTGTGCTGCCCCTTTCTCATCAAAGAATCGAGAACTACTGACAACGAAGGTCGCGCCTGCCTCTCCCATCTGCCTGTCTGGCTGGCAGGGAAGGAAAAGAACTTGCATGTTGGTGAAGGAAGAAGCGGGGTGGGACGACAGTGAAATCTAGAGTAAAACCAAGCTGACCCAAGGTTTTCTGCAGGCTGTAAAATGCAGTTTAATCAGAGTGCCATTTTTTTTTGTTCAAATGATTTTAATTATTGGAATGCACAATTTTTTTAATATGCAAATAAAAAAGTTTTAAAACGTGGCTGGCGTCTGGAAGGAGTGATTTATTCGCTGCGCAACCCTTTGCAAAGAGGTCTACCTCTTGGTCCACTGGGGAGCAATGAGTGGTAGACGTAGACATCTGGTGATTTGATAAATCCCCTAAGGGCGTTGAAGTGGGTTTCACCCAGGTATGTGAAATACCTTGTCCTTATTAGGTAATTGGGAGATCGTTTTCTTAGGCCGATGGTAGTGTGAGTTGTGTGAGAGCTTTAATAAAAATATATCTGCAGTTCTTAACTTTTATGGGTTTTGATAAGCCAACACTGAATTTATCGCACATACTCAAGAAAATGAAGGTGATAATTTACAGTTCAATATCTTATTTCAGGCAGCAAATTCAACTTGGTTATTTGACCGATGACTAGCATTGACAAATAGAATTTAAGCAGTCTTGCCAGGTAAAAGTAGAAACTACATTTTAAACAGCTGCTTTAAAAACAAATTTAGGACTTCCTCATTGTCTGATGGCTAATCTAATTAGAATTCAATATTTAAAATTGCTTTAATAAAATGATAAATGCATTTATCATTAATGCATATGATTTTAAATTTATTGAATTCTCTTCGTTTGGATAATGAACAATCTTTGCATTTAAAGGATAGTTATTAGATCTTTGGGGTTTAATGGACACTAGCAGGAGATGAAATTTGTACTAAGTTTAAGTCCAGCAGGAATTAATTGGCTCGCATCCAGGTCTTGCCTTTCTTGAGTTTTTGGTAACTTCTCAGTCATTTGAAGTACTTATTTTTGCTGGCGGGTAAAAGCAAAGCCCTTAATTTTGGCCACTTTATGTGCAGGAAGAGAGGAAAATAACGTATCAATTTTTAAAAGTAAAAGATAACACCATTCTTAACAAAGGTCTTTAAATGAATTCCTCTGTTGTATAAGGAAGGATGCAGATATTTAAAAAATAAGAGCACCAATTTTACTAAGGCGAGACAACAGCATTTAAGAATGCTTGTTCACCCCATATCTCTGCAAAGCTAGTATTTACAACGCAAATGTGCGAGAAGTTAAACTTTTTTCCCTAAAGACCCTACTGTGAAAATATCCTTTGTGAAGGGGCAGAGGAGGGAAAATTGTTGATCATTATTAAACAGGTTGATTTCGTTTCCTTCGCTCAACACTTATTTTGAGAAATGCACAGGAAACCATTTACCTGTGGTTTAGACAATCAGGCTGACAGGCGCATAGAAGCCCTGCTCTGCATTGCAAGGGAAGGGGTGTGCACCCACTGCTTCAAAGGCCGCTGCAAAACCTGAAGTGCCAGGGCCTGCTCCGGTGCAGAAGACGAGTGAGCACCAAGGTTCTGGGAGCCATCTCAAGATGGAGACAGGCCTGGAGCCCTGCAGTTTCTTTTCTTGCCTACAAGGAAGGGTGTGGGCACTGTGAAAATGCCCAAGGCACAAACAGACACAAGTCTCACAAAGTTTTTTGCTGTGCCTTTTTCGAACAATGCAGAGATGAAAGAAGATTTTAAGAAATGAACACAACTCCAGTGCTCCTCGGTTTAAAGAGGAGCATTTAAAGAAAGGGGTGATTCACGAGATCAAGTGACGGAAGAGAAGACCTTTCTCTCCTGGGAGGACAAAGCTAAAACGTAGCAAAAAAAAAAAAAAAAAAATTAAACTAAAAATCTGGTAATGATTGAATTCAGGCTGCTTGGTGTGTGGGATGGAGAAATTCAGAAGCTTCGGCCCATATCACGCTCTGTATGCTTAGCTGCTGCACATGGGCATGGGAGAGGATACATTCTTTTTTATTTGATGGGGGATTCTTTATTTTTCCCAAGAGAGAATTTTCCCAGAAGGGCTGGGGGTATTTATGAATCACCGTGGGAATTTATGCTCCTGCTATGTAGGAGTTTGGAGTCGACAGTATTTTTCACAAATACAAAGGGGACATTGGGTTTACCATTAGAATGAAAGAATGTTCTGATTGAAGGAGACCCTAGCCATGGCATTTTTGACTGTGTCCCTCCCCAAGCCCCCTACCCCACAGGAGGAAACAGGCCGAGGGAACTTAAGTAAGTGCTGAGGGTCACACAGTTTTGTCTGGGGCTTCTTCGAAATTTTGAATTGATCAAGACGAATAAAGCAAAAATAGAGGAAATAAAGAGAGGCTCACTAAAGAACCCCCGGGACTGAGCGGGCTGCATTTTGAAATCTTGCAAATTTCTCAACCATTACAGCCACGTTTCCAATCTTCCAATGGATGGAATTTTAAAGCTGTTTTATTCTTTCAGGAGAATAACACGGCTTTTGGGCTGTGTGTGCAAGGATTGGGCCTGGATCAGGGAGAGGAGAACATGAAAAGTCTTAACAAACATTGAGCCTCTCGGCTGTGTGGGGCTTCTCACATCTGTTATAATCAGAATTAGGTATTGTCTCCTTTAAAAGCATGAGGAAGATCTGTTTATTTCTCCCAAAGAAGCATTGAATTCCTCAAAATATAAACATAAAATAATTTTGTGTTACTTCTAACATATGGGGCCAATCTCATGCTTACTAGAAAGAACAGTGCATTTTGGAAACAACATTATAGCCAAGAAATAAAAATAAAAAACCTCGAGTCTTTCTTAATTCAACAATGTAAATTTAAAACATTGTTTAATAACGTTGAAAGCATTTAACACTTCATTTACCCTAGTAGCCTTCACTGGCCTAGCTAGAAAATAATAAAAATACCCTCCCATCACCACCCCAAAATGCTCACTTTTAGATTCCACTTTTAAGAGTGGCTTACACTGCAATCCAAGAGAATTAAACATACCAATGTGGGGTTCAACTAGATTTGATTTGGTCTGATGTAACGAGAAGGGGACAAATTACAAATTTAAGGCACAGATATACAAGGAAGTAAACTAAGAAGAAAATATGTTTCTAAAACCTGCATTTTCTTGGTTTATATTTTCTTTGGACACTTGAATTGCCTTTTATCTCTCAAGTCACATTGTCGTGCTAGTACCATCTCTACTCGTGCCTTCTGAGACTTTTGTGGGCAGGGGCTGTGCATGCTACATTCATTGTGTGCATACATTGCGCGCTCTTTCTTCTCCTCTGTCCAGAGTGCCTTGCATAGTAACGGACACATATTAGGGTGGCAATATACACTTTCTCCCTTTAATTGATGGAGACTTCTTTAACAGGTTTGCTTTGGGATCCCTTTGAACAGGTGAATGTCATGTTAGCACAGTTTTAAATGTATTTTTTAGAAATATATTTAAAGAGCTTTGAACACTAATTTGCCACTGTCTTTGGTTGTGCTGATCTGAATCAATACTTACAGCTAACTCCATATTATGAAGCCAGAGCACTGAATCATTAGTTCACCCCACTGATATTCAATAAGAAGTAGTCCCTGCCTTCTGTGTCCTCCATTAGTTAGAAGATGCCCTTTTTATCTAACTGAAATTATTCTTTTCCCTTTTTAGAGTACGTGATGGACCTAAGGGCTTTGAATTGCTAAATGAGGCTTAAGACCTATTCTTTGCTTCAGGGTTGACTTTTTTCCAAATGTATCTATAACGATTGCGTTCAAATCCCTCCAAAAACTCGATGGTGAGTGAATTTTGATAGAAACCAACTGATTCTTCACCTTTCAATCAAATATTCCATTAGCATAGAAGATTGGGCACTATAACTCTTGCCTGTTATCTTTTGAGACTCCTTTGTGAGGAATGCCCAACATCTAAAAATGGACTGGATGGGTAGCGTTTTTAAATCTATCTTCTGCTAGGATTTCGTGATTTAGATGTCGAATTTCCAGAGAAACACTTCTCATTGCTAAATCCTTCCCGTTCCCCTGTTCGCCTTCCCTCTCCAATTCAACTGTAAGATTGTTGGGGACAGAAATGGTTGCTCAAATTTTGAAATCCCTCGGAGTGCCCAGCAAAACAATGAGCACATGAGGTACCCACAAGTATAGCACTTGGTTGGCTGACGGCTGGGTCACACTTGTTTAGTAGGATCCCACAGCTTGGAGCTTCGGCGGAGAGGGACAAGTTATGTTCATGACCTATTCAGAGCAATTGAAGCTATTCTTGTCACATTATTGTCAAACCACAGGAAATTAAGCCTTTCTTCATTACCACATGAGCTCTGTAAGTGGTTGGTACCTTTGACTACACAGAGACTTTGTGCTAGTGTTTTCCCAATCTAGAAACAAAAATATTTCATAAGATCAAGAAATATATATATCGAATGCCATGTGGTTATTTCTACCTAAAATAATGGCTTGCTTGGAGGGTGGAAAAGAGTCATTCTTTACTCAACAGGCATTTATTGAGCACCTACTGTGTGCTGGAAATGGGAAGATGAACAAGGTCTGGGCCTGGTGTGGTCTAATGGGAGAGGCAGACCCCTGTGAGTGTATAGCCATATACAGATGAGCCATGGGTCTGTGCATTTACCCACCAATTCACTCAGCTTCTATTTTTGCCAGGTAAGATGTTGCCGTGGGAGATAAACTGGAGCCAGATTGTGAAGGGCCCCATGCCTGGCTAACGAGTTTGAAAGTTACCCTCAGGCAACTGGGAGATACCAGAAGTAAAATCATTTCATTCACATAAGGCAACCTGTAGACTCTTTCTGTTCAGAAAGGCAGCTATAGGGAAGGCAGGGCAAAGGAGAAACTGCCCATAGCTGTCATTGAAAAAGCAGATTAAGATCATCAATATTACAGAAACATAGTATGAGAAGGTAATAAATCTTACTTTTATTGGTATTTCTTAGTCCACATTTCAATAAAAGGGCTTGTAACACCTCTACATTACAAACACTTTCATGATCATCAGCTGCCAATTTTTATACTGGAGTGGAAAGAGATTTGAAATGGTCAAAATGATATTTTTGTATGGGGGGGATCTCTGAGGTTTGCAGTGCCTTGTATTAGGGTTTGTACATTAAAAGCTGGTCTTTAATCATGTGTTAGGTCCTGAGGCTGCTGCAACAAATTCCCACAAACTTGGAAGCTTACAACAGAAATGTATGCTCTCTCAGTTCTCAGATCTGCAGGCCAGAAGCCTGACATGGAGGTGTCGGCAGAGCCACACTTCCTCCGACCACTCCAGGGGAGAATCTTTCCTTGCATCTTTCAGCTTCTAGTGGCTCTAGGTATTCCTTGACTTGTGGCTGCATAATTCAAAGTCTACCTCCATCTTCACACGGCCTTCTCTGTGTCTGTGTCTGCTCCTCTGCTGTCTCTCATTAGGGTATTTCTGATTGGATTTAGGGCCTACCTGTGCAATCCAAGATGATCTCATCTTAAGATCCTTAACTTCATTATTTCTGCAAAAAACCCTTTCCCAAATATTAACATTCACAGATTCCAAGGACTTGATAGGGACAGATCTTTTTGGGTGCTGCTATTCAACCGACTACAAATTGTCATCGATAGGTCTTCTCATAGAGGCATTGCACTACAACGCTTGAGGTGGTCACGCAATCAGTGCTGTGGGCAGGGACATTTTACTGAATGAGTGGGTTTGTGGGAGGACAGAGGATAATTGAAGTTTTTTTACATTAATCAGAAAATTACTCCATGATTTAAAAACTAAAATGGAAAAACTTATAGGAGCTGTAAGTGAATGGAGACAAAGGGGCATGGAATGGAAGAAACATCAAAGGTTTGCAATCGCTTATATGTTTCCTGTGATTACAGAGATGAATAACACAGGTGGTCACAGAAGAAAACAATTGTGCTGGTATAGCAATTTGAAATGTCCTCAAGGTGAGTGAAAAATACCATCTGGGAAAAAAAGTATATATATTATTATAAGTAGTTGGAGAGGCCGGTCCCAAAATTAAAAAGAAAATCAAATAAAAAAGAATATAAACTGGATTTTTTGGAAAATGGATTGTAATATACTAATATAACCCTGAACTTGTCATTTCGAATATCATTGGTAACTTGAGCTAGGAAGGTGAGAGCATTGTGAGTTCCAATGTATATCCAAATGTAGATTCTCAAAGCCATACATGTATACCTAAGGTATTCTTCTAAGGTTCCACTAACTTTCTCTGTATAAGTTCCATGTTATAACAGAGATGCACAAATACGTACACGGATACATCAAGAACAAACATATTGGCAACGAATGTTTGGAACCTTCACCCTATCAGGGCTTCTTTTCTTAAATAGGTCATGGAGTTTCCCAATAGAAGAGATGGATACCAAAAAGAAAATCCATTTAGGTCCTCGACCCAAGGTTCAAAGATCAAATTCTTCAAATTAGAAACTGCTGAGGTCCATTGAATCTAACATAGGCATTAAGAACTATCTGCCCCAAAGAAGGCTACTCTATACTTTTGACCATATTCCTTTGAATCAGCTAGGATTTATTTTCTCTCTCCTCTCCGGGAAGCTGACACCTATGTATGTTGCCATTTGTGTGTGTCTAGAATGCCTTGGGCATTTGGCTTGGCCAAGGCCAGTTGTGACTTGGCCCCCCCGCCACCTTTCTCTGTACCACGGGTGTTTCCAAGTTAGGTCTCATTTGAGTATGAGGGTGAGTTAGGACTTTAGGTCACAGGACCAGGTGAAGGAAAACCGTGAGGGAGCCAGGCTTAGCTAAGGAAACAAGACAGAAGTAGATGTATCTAATCCAAACCAGACAGCTGGCCACCATTCTAACCTCCAACCCCACCCCCATGCTACCACACCTCGGGCCACACCCTAGAGTGTGGTTTTCAAACCACAAGCCATGTCTCAGGAAATCAATTTAGTTGATTCTTGCCAGAATTAAAAACAAAAAAATAAAAAAAATAAAAAAACAAGACAAAGCAAATCACTAAAAAGAGATAGAGCAGGAATTACCAGACTTCCCTGCATGATAAAGGTAAGCATTGTTTAATCAAACTTCTGTTTGAATCATTTGTGTGTGTGTGTGTGTGTTTACTGGCCTGTGATGTACAATGTTTCTCTCAGTATGAGTCAGAGTCACACTTGTCCAGACTTCCATTCCGCAACCTCCTGCCTGCTCATGGCCTCAATTCCTTTCTTTCCTCTGTCCAGCTTCGACTCCTAATCAGTCCCTTCCGGTTGCTTTTGAACCCTCTCCTCTCATGCCCTGCTAAGGTTGTCCTTCACACCCCACTCCTGAACCCACTCCAACAGCCTATTTTCTGTCCCTTCACCCAGGCTCCCAAGTGCTAACAGATAAAATGATATACTTTGCCATGCTGTCACCTCTAAAGTTGTCACTGGTTCCTGGTCAGCTCCCTACTAGCGATGCCACCTTGCATAAACTTCATAACTTCTATGAGGTTCACTTTTCTCACCTCCCAAACAGGGTAGGGGCAGCCATAACACAGAAGGATGCTATGTGGGTGGAAGGAAACATGTGCATGGTAGGTGCTCAGTATATGCTCTCCTTACTATTGCAACAGCCTATTAGTTTGCAAATCAATACACCGTTATTTCTTCCTTTACTTGAATTCCTGGTAGCTTCTGACAGCACTGACCACACTCTGCTTTCTGGATCCCTCTCCTCTCTCACCACATTTTTAGGCCCTGATCTCTGACTGTTCTTGTCCCACCCACCTCTCTGATTGCCTTTGCTCTCTTACCTGTAGGTGTTGTTGGTCCCCAGACTTGGTCTTTCATTGACCTCCTTTGGTGTCTGACTTCACCCTACAGACTGGAGGCCAGTTCTTTCATTTCTGAATATGTTTTTGAGTTCTGAACTTCACCTCTTCTTGTCACTGCAATACAGGAACCCCAGAGAGCTGCTCACTCCTGCTGCCACATGCAGGCTTCTGTATACCCCAGAGCCCAGTATCTCAACATAGTCTTAGAACATGGTGCTATTCTCTTCCTCTCACAAGAAGTCTTCGTGTGACTCATTTTATTAACTTAAAAAAAAAATTTCAAACTTATAGACGAGTTGCAAGAACAGTTAAAAGAATTCCCTACACCTTTCACCCAGCTTCACTGATTTTTACCACATTTGCTTTTTCTCTGTCTCTCTGTCTGTCTCTCTCTCTCTCTGTCCTTTTTTGTTTTTTGTTTTTTTGGAACCATTTTCAGAACCTTTAAAAGTACCTCAGCTTATATTTCCTAAGAACAAGGACATTCTCCTACATAACCACAGTGCAATGATCAAATTCAGGAATTTTAACATCAATACAGTGATATTATTATTGAATATAAAGCCCATATTTAAGTTGTGCCAGTTGTTCTTCCACTGTCTTTTGAATCCAGGAGCAACGCACTGCATGTAGTTGTCATGTCTCTTTAATCCAGAACAATCCCTCAGCTGTTCTTTGTCTTTTAAGGCATTCACATTTCTGAAGAATATGAACCAACTGGTTTGTAGAATTTCTCTCCGTTTGGGTTTGCCTAGTGTTTTTCCATGATTAGAGTCAGATGATTTTGGGTAGGAAAACCAGTAACGGATGTGTGTCCTTCCTGGTGCCTCGCATCAGGAGACACGTGATGTCAATTTGCCCCATTCATTGATGATAACTTTGATCGCTTGTCTAGGTGATTGCCACCAGGTTTCTGCATTGCAAAGCCATCACTTTCCCCTTTGCAATTGGCAAGTACATTGTGGGGTGATACTTTGAGGTTCAAGTCTCCTGTTCTTCCTCAAAATTTTACCAAGTAGTTTTGCCATTGATTGATAATTTCTGCCTGAATCAATTATTTCTGATGTCAGCAAAAAAGGTGAATTTTTAACTCTATCATTTCTTCTAATGTGACTTATCATTTTCCTATGTTCTCTTATATGTACAAACCAATGAAAATGCAATTTCAACATGTATATGCTAAAAATAATAAAAATAAAAGTAGGTTCTATATGTAGGCCTCTGGGCTTGTTCTGCTTGATCGGACTCAACCTTATAGAGGTGCCATGTTGGAAGGAATGCTTTCAAAGAATTTTTTTTTTTTTTTTTTTTTTTTTTTAGAGACAGGTTCTTGCTTTGTCACCCAGGCTGGAGTACAGTGGGATGATCATAGCTGTGACTGATGCAAGCTCGTGCTGTCATTTCAATGTTTAAGAGTCAGCTTAGGGCTTGTTTGCAACCAACGTTTTCACATGTTATGGCTGGGATTTTAAAAAAGAATAGAGATGCATACCTGTAAATTACACTCACAGTCAGTTCAAACTAGACCTTTAACATTAATTTTGATCAACCACAAATATTCAGTTCCCAGGATCTGGCAGAGAAATTTCTGTCATTAGTTCTGCACGGTTACAGCAAAGGCTTGAGGTGTTGTGGGAAGGTACAGGCAAATCCTTTTCAGGCTCCTGCTAGATACTGGATGTTTGCATTATAAAGGAAAACTAAACACAACTGGAACAATCGGGTGTGGTCTTTAGCATGGTCATTTCTGCAACTGCACCACAGGAAGAAGTCTCTGTTCTTTTTCTGAGAATCAAGAAGTGGCTTCAGAATTGTGAGTTTGACTTCGGTCAGGTGACTGCACTTCAGTAAGCCTTAAACAAACCTTGCCAGTTCTACTTGTCACACACATCCTCCTAGCACTAGCGCTAGAGAGGAATGAAAAAGTAGAGAGCTTCAAGGATGTCTGGCTCTTTTCCATTTTCTACCTGGAAAAAATATCTTCATCCAAGTACTGCTGTTTGCTTATAACAATTGTACCCCTATATTATCTGAGTCTTGAGGCCAGTGCTAACACAGCTGCATACTTGAACCATGACTCACCCCAAAGTCATTTTAAAGGCACTCTGACCATGAGTTTGTTATGAAAACAAGGAAAAAGTCTATGATTTCAATGGGACTTATTCTCAAAAGAGGCAGAGTCTCCAATATGTAATAATAAATAATAAAAACTTTCTCTTTTGGGGGGCGGTAGTAGATAATCTTTTAAAAGTGTCTTTAATTATTAAATATTTTTGAACACATAATACATTTATATGGTTCAAATATCAAAACAATATGAAAAGTATATTCCTATTTGACTGATTTCCCTCGCTCTCTTTGGGTAATGCTTATTATTATTTTCTTGTTTAACCTCCAATATATACGAATGTGTAGTTTTAATATCCCCTCCCCTTACACAGTTGGTATTATAAGTCATCTGTCTAATATAGTGTTTTTAAACTTTAAAATTATTATTAAAAGAATAATACATATTTGTTTATTTAAAATAAATCAAACAATACAAAGTGGACTGAAGGAAAAAGGGTAAGTTTCTCTAGCTTCCAACTCATTTTGCAGAGGTAGCTACTGTTAACAGTTTTATGTGAATCATTCCAGATGTGTTCTAATAGTTGCATTAGTGGTAAGAGCCACTTGTGAAACTTTTTGGAAATTTGGGAGCTGATTGTTAAACACAGTCACTATTCAAATTGAATCATATAAACTTACAATGAAATAAATTATATTAAAAGTAAAGGTAATAAATACTCAAAACTCATCACTGCCTGATTGTTTTACTGCATTTTACCATTGTCTGTGCTTTAGGGGGTAATTGCATCTACTGTATCTGTCGGTGGAAATACCATAAAGTGGTGTCTGCTGGCCATCTCTTCCCAACTCCTCCTGAAGACTTTACACCTCTATTGATGCTATGGTTTGAATGTTTGTCCCCTTCAAAACAATTTAGCAGTATTGAGAAGTGGGCCCTTTAAGAGGTGATTGGGTGATGTGGACTCTTGCCTTATGAATGGATCAATCCATTCATGAATTTGAGGATTAATGGGTTAATGGATTAATAAGCAGAGGAAGAGAGACCTGAGCCAGCACACTCAGCCCCCTCACCATGTGATGCCTGCGCTGCCTCAGGACTCTGCAGAGAGTCCCCACCAGCAAGAAGGCCCTCACTAGATGCTGCCCCTTGACCTTGGACTTCTCGGCTTCCATAACTGTAAAACGTAAATTCCTTTTCTCTATAAATCACCCAGTTTCAGGTATGCTGTTGTAAGCAACAGAAAATGCACCAAGACAATTGACCTAAAATATAAATTATAATCGCTGAAAATGACTCAAAAATAAAGAATGTAAAGATGTGACTAAAATGCCAACACAATTATTTTTAAATTTAAAGAAAATTGGCATTACAATAAATGACATTGCTTAGTTAGGGAAAAAAAAATTAGCTAGCTCTCATGGATGTACAATGTCTTTTTCCTTTTTTTATTCAAATGCCCAAGTAAACAAAACCTATCCTCCCTCATCCCGGAAAGTCTCCTCTTTCATCTGACAAATAACATATGTAGACACTCTCCTCTCTAGGAGGAAGAGATTAATCCCTCTCTGCCCCTCCCCAACACTTGAGGGTGGGCTACATTTAGTGACTCACTTATGAAAAATCATGTATGGAAAGAGAAGGAAAAAACAGTAACATTATAGTGGAGATATGTGGTAGACATTCCCTTAACGACGTGATGAGGAATAACATCAGTGTGATGTCATGTTGACATTACGCACCCTCTGATATGTTGTGACAAGAAGGGCATTTTACCTCTTCCAAAAACCTGTGTCCCCAGAGTAGAGAAGGAAAAATTTCCTCAATCCTCCTAGGTTTCCTGGCTAGGTCTGAAATCAAACTGACAAAGACAAATTAACCGGAGAAAATATACAAATGCATTTACTCAAAGTGTTACGTCACATGGGAGCCTTCAGAAGTGAAGATCCAAAGACCCAGAGAAAACTGTCCATTTTTATGCTTGGATTTGGTGAAGGATAAACAGCGTGTAGAAATATGATTAGACAAAAGGGGTACGATCTAATGATACTAGTCTGAGAGGGGGATGCCCAGCAAGGCCTGTCTGTTCAGACTCTTCTTGGCATCTCTGTGCAATAGTCCTTCCTCCTGGGTATGGGGCAGGACACCTCTGGAATGAGGGTCTTAGGAGCTACTATCAGATGAGGTAGGTAAGAGAATTTCTTCATGGCCAGCTCTTATACAGAAAGGGGAAGGTTAAAGTAATATTTCTTTGCTTTATGGCTTGCTTTGGGGAAGGCAAGTTATAGTTTCTAAGTTTCGCCTTGGGGGAGAAAGAGGAACAGGAGAAAGGAGGGTGGGAGAAGGTCAGAGAAAAACTTTGCTTCTGAGGTCCTTTCCATGTCCTTCAGTTCAAAGTACTCAGCATGCCAAGGTGCCATACTCTGTGGTATTGTGTTCTGAGCCTTGACATCAGTCTAATGGGGAAAACAACACGCAAACCCATTTTGGGGACACTCTACAAAATACCTGACTGGTACTACTGAAAATTGTCAAGGTCATGAAAAAATATGGGATGACAAAGAAACTATGGCAGACCAGAGGAGACTAAGGAGACATGACAATTAAATGCAATGTGGTACCCTAGGAATTCTGAAACAGAAAGAAGACATTTGAAGAGGATGTTTAACAAAAACTGGTTAATTAGAATAAAGTCTTGAGTTTTGTTAATATTAACATACCATCGTTCGTTTCTTAGTTGTGACAAATGTACCATGTAAGATGTCAACAATGGGGAAAATTGGATGAGGGATAAATGGGAACTCTGTCCTATTTTTGCAAATTTTCTGTAAATATAAAATTACTCCCACATAAAGTTTATTTGATGAAACTAAACACAAAAAAATAACATCTTTTAATGGGGTACCAAGTAGTCAACATAGATTCGTTTTCATAATTCAGTACTCTTCATATCCTGTTATTGCAAAGACCAACTGCTAACTTAGTAAAGACTGTTTTCCATTTGTAAAAGGATATGGCAGGCTGTTTAGTGCATAATGTAGCTAAAATCAAAACTATAGGTTTGACATAGGCTTGTTAATTCTATTTGATTTCATAGCCATAGACTCAGCCTTAGCTTTGTCTAGAGACTGTGCAGATGCATACCATTTGAATCAGAGTAGGAAAATGCTCACTGTCCTCCCTGCCCCATCCTCCCAGAGAATAACTGAAAGCACATGTTCTCTTGAAGGTGCGCCAGCAATGCTATCTTTCTGTATGAAGACCTGCTTGATTATAATTAAAACTTTCATTTGACTATTAAAAGTAAAGAACAGCTATAAATTAAGGTAGCAATATTAAAACCTCTAGGGGTAAGGCTAAAAATCCTCTCTGTAATTAGAGAGCTACAAAATTTAAGGAACGCTAATTCTTTTCGGCGTCAAGGTCTCATTTGGCCAGGAAGCTGGTATTTTGCAAATTGCAGCTCTTCCAGGGCTGAGGACAAATGTTGGTTCTTGCTTATGGTTGTTGCCTGAAATCTTTTGCCCTTTATGAACTGGACTATAAGTTAGAAGACTGATTTCTTATCCTAATTGGATATGTGAGAATTTGGGTGGTCTAAGTCATGTCATAACCTTTCTAGATTAGAGTTTCCAAATCCATCTAGGTAGATGTTGGGTTATTAACCTTATTTGCCTCTTCTGGTTCAAAAAGGTTGAAGTTTTTACTGTAATAATGAAAATAACACTCCCTAACACCATCTCCCCTTAAAAACGGAAGGCATTAGTTATCTTTGGGTGGTGGGTTTGGTTATTAATAGTTTGTACTTTTTTGTATTTTATTTTTCCAAATGGGTATGCATATGTATCTATATATAAATGAATATACTCATGTGTATGCAATATGTGTACCTATATACATACATATATAGTCATATATCCCTTTAATATGATGAAAAATGAAAGAAAAAATTGTATTTGAAAACACAACAAAGACATATACTAATAGATTTCTCATTGAGTCTTACTGAGTGAAACTAAGGTATTGTGGTCAGGTGGGCCTTAATCCTTCACTTTAATGGGCATTTTGTCAGGACAGTCTGAAAGTCTAAAAGTCTAAATTGACCTTTAGTTCATTCCCGGTCTTTTTCCATTTGACAGTCTTAATATTTGTCCTTTCTCTTTATAGATCTTACTCTTCAGTTTTTATCTCTTTTTTCCCCATTGGATTAAAACAAACAATGAGCTTTAAAAAGAACATTTCTCATGGTAGATATCTCCAGAGAGCTTATATTTACTTTAAACTGGAGTTCTTGCCAGACCGCCCAAGTGGATACCCCTGATTTTACATTATCCATCAACGTGTTGCATCATAATGGGTATGATGGCATAAAAATGGTGTAGCCAAGCACCAAGCAAAGCCCTGACAGTCCATTAGGACAACACAAAATCATGAGAACATTTTTCTATCTGGTTCCAGGAAAATGATCCACATCTTTCTCTCTTTCTCTATTTTTCCTTCTTTTCTCTTCCTTTTCGTGTTTGCAAAAGGCAAAATTACATATATAGTATTAATAATTTAGTGCCTAAGAATTTGGACTCTGGGAAATGGGATTGCTACTGGGTGTGTTTCCCATTGGCTAAGGAGATGTCTTTTCTAAGAATATGCAAACCCTGGTAATCCAACCTTTTAGGTCTTTTAAAGTTAAGCTTCTTTGTTTTATAACATAATGCCTGCAGGACGCCAAGGTGAGCTATATCGGAGATTAAACTATATTTGTGTTCAAAGCAATAAATGAAGACATGGAAAAAACAGACATTTGAGTTTGCTCATGATTATCTTGACAGTGATCTGAATATAGCTGGGTCATTTCTGATTTGGTTATCTTGGCTGATTGCCACCAATCACATTTAAGGATTCTGCCATCACGTGGCCCAGTTTTCATAATACTGACGTGGAAGGGAGCTGGATGTGGTGGCATGTGCCTGCAGTCCCAGCTACTTGGACGGCTGAGGCGGGAGTCTTGCTTGGGCCCAGGAGTTCAAGACCACCCTGGGCAACATAGCAAGACCCATCTCTAAAAAATTAAGTAAACAAAATAAAAATAGTGTAAAGGACTCTGTGGTAATTTTTATTGATTACCTTGGTCTTCAGTTATAAGAACCACAAGGTGCATCCCAGTTTATTGAGTTTATTGTACAGAATGAAATGACCACACAGAACCAGTTCCATTAGCAAAAGTCATATCAGTCTCTCTTTAAAGATGAGGCACGATTTGTGAATCTGAATACTATAAAGGCATCTTTTGCTAATTTAATACACATCTATATGCGTACTGCTACTTTTTCATTCATACATTTTTTTATTCCAAAAAGAGAAAAATTTCTTACAATGATTAATTCATTAACTCTAATGACATCTCTCTATAAACCAAGAATCAGCAAACTCTGGCCTAAGGGCCAAATATCATTAACTACCTGTTTTTCTATGGGCTGAGAACTAAGAATGGTATTTATGTTTTTAAATGACTGGAAAATAAATCAAAAGAAGAATATTATTTCTTGGCATGTAAAAATTATATGAAGTTCTAATTTCAGCATCCATGAATAAAGTTTTATTGGCACATAGCCAAGCTTATTCATTTATGGCTTCTCTATGGCTGTTTCCCCCTTACAACGGCAGAATTAAGCAGCTGCAGCAGACACCATGTCGCTTGCAAAGAAGAAAATATTTACTATATAGTCCATTTCAGAAAAAGTTTGCTGCTCCCTGGTATAGATAAAGTTATTTTCAGAAGGAAAACTGAGGCACAGAGTGAAATGTGTAGACACATAAAACTTACCACGATGGACCGGTGTGGAATATAAACCTAACTTTTCACGTGATGTAATTTCTAATGGAGCATCTTGCCTGAGCAGGGAAAACAGAAATCTGGAGATAAAGTTAAAAAACAAAGATCACTAGCACTCTGGGAGGCCGAGGCGGGCGGATCGTTCTGAGCTCAGGAGTTCGAGACCAGCCTGAGCAAGAGTGAGACGCCGTCTCTACCAAAAATAGAAAGAAATGAATTGGATAGCTAAAAATATATACAGAAAAAATTAGCCGGGCATGGTGGCGCATGCCTGTAGTCCCAGCTACTCGGGAGGCTGAGACAGTAGAATTGCTCGAGCCCAGGAGTTTGAGGTTGCTGTGAGCTAGGCTGACGCCACGGCACTCTAGCCTGGGCGACAGAGTGAGACTCTGTCTCAAAAACAAAACAAAACAAAAAAAAACCAAAGATCAAAAACCTGAACTTTGCATAGTGGTAAGGTTTGAAGAATAGAACACAAAGATTGAAGGCACATGTTACGCTTTGCCAAAACGTGCCCTTTCTGGGCTAGCGGCGCCTCTTCCTGCAAGCACAGCTGTGCAGCCAGGAGGCAATCTTGCTGATCGACTGATTGACTGATAAATGACGGACACCTAATTTCAATTCTAGTCTCAGTAGGAAGTGATGAGAGTGACCTTTGAATGTCTAGTGTCTCAAAGCAAGCACACTTTGGGGGTCCCATGAAAGGCTGAGTATGTATCTCTCCATTAGTGGCTCCCAACAAATGCTGTGGTCAGGTTCTCAAAAAGCTGCCCATACCATGTGTTTTGTAGATATTTTAGTCCATTTGGAAGAGGATAACTAAGATTAAAGTTCCAATACTGTTATAAACCCTAGAGCAGGGAATAAATTGTCAGTAGCGGAAAGGGATGTGGCCAAGAATAATGGTCGTCCATTGTCATTTCCAGTTTGCGTGTGTGTGTGCGTGTATCTAATGTTTTATTTTGGGGTGATCTCTTGCCATGGTAGTTCGTGTATATAATTTATAAATACTTAATACATTTTTGTATATATTTGTGTGCTCATTCTTTTTTTTTTTTTTTTTAAGAGACAGGGTCTTGCTCTGTTGCCCAGGCTGGAGTGCAGTGGTGCGATCATAGCTCACTGCAACATTGAACTCCTGGCCTCAGGTGACCCTTCTGCCTCTGCGTCCCAAAGTGCTGGGATTACAGGCCACCATACCCAGCCTGTGCTCATACTTTTTATTGATAATTTTATTTGTGTTATCAAATAGTTTGTACACATCTTGGCTTAATTTTCTATTGCTGCATAACAAATTACCACATATTTAGTGGGCTAAAACAACACACTTATTATCTCACAGTTTTTATCCATTAGGAGTCTGGCAATGGTTTAACTGGATCCTTGACTAAGGGTCTCACAAGCCTGTAATCAAGGTCTAAGTCTGGCCTGTATTCTTATCTGGAAGGTTGGGGTCCTCTTCCAAGTTCAAGTGGTCGTTGGCAAAATTCTTTTCCTTGAAGTCCTACAATTTGTGGTGGCTTGCTTCTTCAAGGACAGCAGGAGAGAGTCTCTATGACTCAGAAAAGGCCTAAGTCCTATTTTAAAGGGTGTCCAACTGATTAAATCAGGCCTACCCAGGATAATTTCCCATTTGATTACTTAAAGCTGACTGATTTGGGACCTTAATTACATTGTAAAATTCTTTCAATCTTGCCATAGAATGTAATATAATCAAGGGAGTGAACGCTCACCTTTGTCAAATAACATAACCTAATCATGGTGTAACACCAGGGGCCTGAGATCGCAGGCACCATCTTTAAATTCTGGGCATCACACTATGGGCAAGAAAGGAATCAGAGAGGGCCAACTTTGGATCTCAGCTCTCCTACTTTCTAGCCATGTGATTGCACAAGTGACTTAACCTCCCTATGCTTCAGTGCTTTCAACTGTAAACTGGAGATAATCCTGGCATCATTCTAGCATTTTAGCACCTACCACTTTGGACTAGTAACAGAATTAAATAAGATTATACATATAAAAGGCATAACACTGTGACTGGCAAATAGCAAGTAGGCAGTAGGTGTCAGATATTAGATGTTCATTTTCGTACATACAGACATTTATTCAAACAGAAAAATAATATTGACCTGGAATACACATTACTGTATATCCAAGAATGCAAGATGAAAGGGGAAATTAGAATGCAAGTTGTCTGATTTTATATTACTCTGGTGGTGATTAAGAACAGGCTAGCTCAATGCATGGTGCTTTAATACAAACTGAGACACTATATGTAAAAGTACTTGCATTCGATAAATATTAGTTGAATTTAAATCTGGGCAGAAGTACTTGCCTACTAATTTTTAGTGTATTCATTAAATTGATTATCTTCTTAGGCTGAAATCGTTTGCTTGATTAAATTATTTCTTTCCCTTTAGTGTGACCCACAGGACTATGATAACACGCAAACATTTATTTTGCCCAGGCTGCCCCTCCCTCTTCCCCATTCTAAGATAACATCTGTTAATACGAAACCAGTAGAGAAAGTCAACGTGTAAGAACACTTGCCAAATCTTGATAAAGTCTTGTGTAGCAAATGGAGAAATACAAATATCGAATCCAGGCCCTGTAGTTTCTATGCTGAAAAATAGTTCTTGTCCACCTCCTAGCTTCAAGTTAAAAGCCTGCACTAAGCTCTTTTTCTATTAATATAAAGGGGAGGAAGAAAAACCCCCAAAACAAGAAATCCTTCCCGAAAACACCACTCTAAATTTGCTCATGTCTTTGGAAATAAAAAGAAACAATTTCCCCTGATTACAGACTCCCTGATATGCAGAGAATGCACAGCCCCAAGTTGCCTCGTGCTCACAACAATGGGGCAGACAGAAATGCACACAGAGCAGGCTTTTGTCTTCTCAGTTATTGTCATCTCATTCCCCAGAATGGCTTCTTGCCTAGTGATGGGCAGAAGGCCTGGTTGCTGAGAAACCTTCTTCAGAGGGACTGGTGTGGCCGTGGGTGGCGTCTGGGGAGACTGGGAAAGGAAAATTCCTGGGAGCAAGGGCTGTACAGTAGCTCGGGTAACTCAGTTGCCCTGGAATTCCTGAAAAGGCTGGTGCTTTGGCCTCTGTTCTGTTCCTATCACAGTGAATCAAAGAGCTAACTATTCTAAAGCTTTATGGAAAAGGGAGGTGGGTGTGGGGGAAGAGTGCGAGAGAGAATGGCATCAACATACAGCAACATTCTGAGTCTCATTGTCAAGTACTGGCAAACCATCCTAAGCGACAGGTCCAGATCTTGCTCAATTTCTCATCAAATTCTCATAGAATTTTTTAAAGGGCATTAAGAACAGAGAGACTATAGACCTGGTAGATTTTGTCTTGCCTTACTTCAGAGTCCCTGTATATAATCTTTTCATTTTTATCATGAAATAATGATAGAAAATAGAATAATTGAGGCAACCATCCAGAAGTTTTCAAACATCCAGGTGTTGGACATTGTGGAAATATATATAGACACAGACTGTCTGGGCTTTCCATAGGTTCATTATTTGCCCTTGTTTTTGTTTGTTTATTTATATGTATTTCTATAGAGGAGGTGGGTTGCACACTTCATTCATTCAACACTCATTTGTGAAGCAGCTACTGCGTGCAAGACACTGCGAAAGCGACACAAACGAAACATGGAGGGGCTCCGGCTTTGAGATTTGCAGTCCTATCCCAGAGACTATAAATCTTGGAACAAGCATTGTTCCAAGCCAAATTGACACCATACACTTCACTCATCTTCGGGAAAAGTTGGGCAGAAATATTCAACAGGTTGCCTAATTCTAGAAGAGAACAAGAGTGAGATGAAATTGGTTGGTAATTCAACAATTTCAGGTAAGGTAATGTGGTCGCCTTAATTTCCAGTTTACCAACAGCCAAACCAAAGGCTTCTAAAGGGGGTAAGTCAACTCTCTAACCAACGCTGATCATTTCTGTGTCTATTAAAGGAAAACAAGTCCAAAAATCAAGTCCAACTGGTCTCAGGAAGGCAAACCTGCAAGCAGCCAGTCAGATGCAGTTTTCACCTCTGAACCAAGTGTTTGGTATCACCTACACACTTCCTGCAGGGTGCTTTGCTCATTCAACGTTCAACAGCTGTATTTTTCTTGATTCGATTCATCGCACTTTCTTTTTAGTCATCAGTGACAAAACAGGATGAAATGCCTCTTTTATTATTATCTGAGGTGCAGCATTACACCTAAGATTTATCTTTTTAGCAACCAGGAGACCACTGTATTTCTCAAAAGGAGAGAAGTAGCGGACGTGACTAGGGGTTTATATGGCCAGTGGATGTTGGGAGTAATGCTAAGAAGACATGAAAGCAAATATCTTGTGTTAGCAACTTCTCACATTTGATTACTGCTATTTTATGGGTGCTTTTTTCTCCCCTTCTAAACATTTTTGGCATCTTTCTTGAAGTAACAGCCAACCTAATATATACTTTTTGTAGCAGCTGCGATATTATTGCTAAGACGAATACTCCATGTGGGCTCTGAGGCAATTTTAGTCATATATTTCTGAATTGTTGGAACCATTTAAGCAGCTTGCCCATGGATGAAGTCCTCAAAATGCCTCATAATACCTTCGAACGAGATACATTCTGATCAAGGCTGCATCGTGCTTTTGGCTATAAGAATCCCTGGTATGTTAGGGAAAGTGCGTTATATCAAAACTCCACACAATTTAAATGTTTCCATGAAAGGCGTAATAAATGCTGCTTCTTGATTCTGTTTGAAGATGTGTCAGGCTGCAGGGGCTTTCTTGACAAAAGCGGCCAGGAAGTGACTCTCTACTCCCCAGCAACAACAATTTTCAAATTGCTCTTTTCTGCTCAATAAAGGTTTAAAAGGAAGTGAAACCTTTTGTACTCTTCTGCATTGCTGGTTTTTTTCCAGACAGAGCAGAAACGCCTGGCCATACATTCTTCTAAGGACTGACTAAGAAAGGGTCTCAAATAGCAGGCAAGAACTGTGCGTGTTTGAGTACCCGTTCTTTGGCTATGAAATGAAAGCCAAAAAACAACATTGAATTTGTTGTTTGAAACTGCAGCACCGTGTTGCTGTGTTGATTGGCTTGACAAGCCCACAGTGTTCTAGAAGCACCAGCCTGGCCCAGGAGCCGACTCAGCCATTGCTCAAGTGTGAAGAGGACTGGGCCATGCGGTCGTGTTTCCTCTTCCCGACCTCTGCAGCAGCAGCAAGCTGGGCAGAAACATGCAAATAAAAATCAAGAACCCCATAGAGTAAGAAAATCATTTCCAGACACACTGATAGTAAATTTTAAGACTTTGGCTCAAATATCCCTGATTTAAATCCATTTGTTCTAGCTCTTGAGTGGAATGTGAGGTTAAACACACAAACTTCTGTTATTGGAGTTCCTCTGTACTAATGCCTGCATGTGATTTTTTAACAGACAACATAAAATAGAGTGATTTTAAAAATCTCACCTAGAATGAGAAAATATTAATATAAAGTGCCTTTGGGTTTCCTTTCCCTGATGTCGAAGGGCTTTTTTTTCCCCCTTTACCACCCTACCTTAAAGATTTTAAAATTTAAGCCAGGTGTGAGCTCTGAGAGACATTCAAACTGCCTTTTACTCCATTTTACAGAAATGGTAGTGTTAGCATTTATTGACTGAGTCTTCACCCTACTTATCCTAAATCAGTGCATCTTCTATTTAGGATGACATCAGATTTGAATTCCAAGACCCTGGGTCAGTAGTACTACATATAGCACATACCATTATGGGCAATACATAATACTCGATAATGATAATAAATGACAATGCTACTGGTTTATGGATTTCCTATACTATACTTTTTATCATTATCTTGGAGTGTCCTCCTACTTATGAAAAAAAGTTAACTGTAAAACAGCCTCAGGAAGGTCCTTCTGGAGGTCTTCTAGAAGGCACTGTTATCATAAGAGATGACAGCTCCATGCATGTTGCTACCCCTGAAGACCTTGTCCAGTGGGACAAGATGCAAAGGTGGAAGTCAGTGATATTGATGATCCTGACCCTGCGTAGGCCTAGGCCAATGTGTGTGTTGTGTCTTAGTTTTTAACAAAAAAGTTTAAAAAGTAAAAAAAATAAAAATAAATTTTAAAAATAGAAAAAAACTTTAAGGATATAAAGAAATAATATTTTTGTTCCACTGTACAATGTGTTTGTGTTTTAAGGTAAGTGTTATTACAAAAGAGTCAAAAAGTTAAAAAAAAAAAGTTAAAAAGTGTATAAAGTAAAAATATTACAGTAAGCTGAGGTTAACTTATTATTGAAGAAAGAATTTTTTTTATCAGTTTAGTATAGCCTAAAGTGTACCGTGTTCATAAAGGCTACAGTAGTGTACAGTAATGTCCTAGGCCTTCCCATTCACTCACTTTTTTCCCCCTTCTAAACATTTGTGGCATTTTTCTTGAAGTAACAACCAACCAGCTCACTCACTGACTCACCCAGAGCAACTTCCAATCCTGTAAGTACCATTCATGGTAAGTGCCCTATATAGGTGCACCATTTTTGATCTTTTATACTGTATTTTTACTGTACCTTTTCTGTTTAGATATACAAACACTTACTATTGTGTTATAATTGCCTACAGTATTCGGTACAGTAACATGCTGTATAGGTTTGCGGCATAGGAGCGATAGGCTATACCACATAGGTTTGCATAAGTACACTCTGTGATGTTCACACAACGACCAGATCTTCTAATGACACATTTCTCAGAACACGTCCCCCTCGTTAAGCCATGTAAGACGGTATTTATACTGCTGGGACTAAATTAGGGAGAAGTTTAGAAGATCGTACATCACCAAGGTGTTCCTTTTTCTGTTTTCTGTGAGACGGGAGATTTATTGAGAAAATCTGCCTTCAGTTGCCACAGGGGTGAAGCAGCTCTCTTCCTTCCCATTACTCATTTGCATTTCTGAGGCCTGTTATAAAGAAGCATTTCAAAGAACCTCATGAGATGTAAGGATTAAATCAATTAAACTGTATTTCTGGTCTCTGATATGAATATAACAATGTTTTACTCATCTCAGAACTGGAAAATTAAGGCCTAGTAGTTGAAAAAAATTTTTCTTTCTGAATTCTGCATATATATGCATTATATGATTAAATAATTCAGTACAGTAGGAAAAAAATAAGACTTTTGCTCCTTTGAGCTGGAAACAAAAACCCATTGTATAGAATTCAACGATTCTTATTTCCTCCAAACCTTACCTTTATTTATATGTTCTGCTAACTAAGCCGACATTATAAAACCGACTGAACCTTTATGATCAGAGGAGGCCATAAAGAAATTAGCTAAAGAATTAAAATCCTCCTCTATAAGTACTAAACCTTTTATGGCCTTTCTCCTCTATGTAAATCCCTTAATCTCTTCTTATCTGAATTTTCCTTTTATATTGCTTATATCAATATCAGTGTTTCCTAACTTAAAAAAAAAAAGTGACCCCTCTTTTGCACCCTAAATTTTTTATGCCCTGCCACAGGATACTGTAATTATTTTTTAGAAATTAGAAATTTATTGGAAAGGGGAGAATCTTCCAGCTAAGGAACTGCATTCTTGTGGTTGGGAAAACACATTTTTGATATTGAATCTCTTGGTACCTGTTGTAACTCTGGAAGCCCCGAGGAGTCTGAGGCCCACACACAGGTAAATATCTCTGGTTGATTTCACTCAGCATCTCGGTGCCTCCTTGCCTCGTTTTCTAATTGCTTCTCGACATTTAGTTTTAGAGGATGAGAATTAGGCCATCTTTTCATCTCTCATAGGGCTGGCCACACAGTAATGCTTTAGACACTAGCTGTTTGCCTACCGCTTGGTCCACACTGTTGATTTTCTTTTGCCTGGGAGGAGACACTGCATTGACCTCTCAAATATGTGGGTGTTGCAACTTGGTTTATATTTTAGTATAAATTAAAGGTCTTCTGACCTCCATCTAGTAAGAATTCTGGCTAAATATTCATGGATTGCATCCATCTTTTCAGACTTTGTCCTTTGAAGCTCACTTGCTTTCACTTTTCTCACCTTTGCAGGATCTTTCAGTTTCCTGGTGCTCAAACATAGAGGTTCCAGAGAGCCATTCCTTCAAGAGGGGAATCTCAGGGCCACTTGGCTGGATGGAGAAAGGCTCTAGGCCTGACCTGTTGGCTGCTGGAGGAGCCAGAGGAAAAAAGATGGCCCCATGAACCAACTTTCTACCTATATTTCAATCTTGCTTGCAAATTGTTTTCTTTTCTAATATCTTTTCATCATAGTCTTTACAATCATCTTGTCAACAAGTTATCCTAAAAGTTGTCAAAAAGGCTCCATTAATTTTCAGCACAGAGGCCATCCTCTGGATTCCTTTGTGATTAGTACTTTGCTCTTACATGTGGCAGATATGAACTTGTTTTGAAAATCCTGAGACTAGAACACATCTTCACCTGCTAAAGTCACTGGCAGCTTCCTCACAGCTGGTTATAAGGGATTTTTTCATCTCTTTGGTGATGACCCCAGGACCTTACCTCCACAGTGAAAATTTCCCAAATGACTTGGCTCCCAAACCTCATCACTACTTCAATTCTTTAGGCTGCCAGATGTTGAATGTAAATCACCTTAACTGTGGTTGCATAGAATTGGTTGGGAATCACGAGTCTCCCCATGTAAGGACTCTCAAGATTCTGCTTTGAGTCAATACCCTTTGTTTTTTCTGCCTTCTTCAAACAGAAGGTGCAGGGACTTGCCATTGACTCCAGGGTTTCTTTATTGCATGTTCTTCTTACTTTGTTGGGGAGTTGTAGATCCAAGTTTGGACACATGATGGTAACTGCATCCGAATGCAGCCAAGATACATGACTTTCCTCTTGGCTTCTAATTAGCCATGTGACTTTGGGCAGGGCATTCTCTCTGGCTTTGATTTTCTCATTTATAACATGATGTAATTAGATTAGGTTCTTTCCAGGCCTTTTTCTGGTCCTTTCCATTTCTAAAGGTCTATGATGAGTAGGCAAGGCATGTCATCGTGATTTCTAGCACAGCACCCCAGAGCCTTATTCCTCATTCCTGGATGCACGCACATCTCCAAATAGGGCTCCCTAGTTTTTAAAGAAGGGCAAATGGGTAAGGAGAACTGAAACCCACATAGTTTCAGTTCTGGCTTAGTGAGTGTTGAATTTAAATGCTTTCTCATATGAATCAGTGAGTGGGCAGGAGAATCCTACAAAGACAGCCCTGAGGTTGGATGAGCAATGAATGCCCAACCCCTTTCTGTTGGCAATTCTCTTTTGGAACAAAGCACATCACTGCTCAAAGCTCAACTGCCAAAAAAGAAAAACTAAGAATAAGGAGAAAAGAAAAACAAAAGCGAGAACCCCCCACCCCGTGCGAGAGGCATTGTTGAACAAAGAGAAATAGAAGGTGGTGGCGTGCGAATCCATGTGGCCCTTTGCCAACCCACCTGCCTCTAACGCTGCCGCATCTGCATATCTCAGGGTAATTTCTGAGATGGAGGTTTTTACTGAGTCCTTGTTAGCAGAGAGGTTTGCTTCCAGTCTTGAGACTTTCAAAAAAATCCAGTGCTAAGAGGAAAACTATTGGGACTTACATGCAAGAATGTCTTCCAAGTGGCTCTATAGGATGACTAACCTTCAGTTGGACATGAGACAATGTGGGGGCGGAAACGGCGGGCAGTGGCGCACCACCATTCTTTCAGACAGCCCCCCACCCAGGCAAGCAGCTCTGAACACATTGTGTGCAAATAATGTGTTTACAACTTTCTGAAATTCATTCGAGTCCTGACTGAAAAATGTATTGCAGGCAAATGATCATGTGCATGATTTTTCATAAGGTTTTCTCATGCTAGCCCTTGAATGAAATAGGAAAACCAATCAGGGAGTCAGGGACGTCTAAAATGGAGCTTGGAGTGTAAAGAGAAGATGGAGAGAAATGTTAAGGATTTAAATAGGAGAAACCAATGAGGAAAAACATATGACACTATTACAGTGGAATTTTTCCTTTTTTGGCCATTCCTGAATTTTAATAGTGTAACCATTCTAGTCAAGCTATTCCTCTAATATTTTTTACGTCTTATAAAAATGAAGAGTCTACAAAAAACATTAGCTGGGCGTGGCGTTGAGTGCCTGAAATCCCAGCTACTCAGGAGGCTAAAGCAGGAGGATGGATCAATTGAACCCAGGAGTTGGAGACTGCAGTAAGCTATGATCGCGCCACCACACTCCAGCCTGGGGGACAGAGTGAGACCTTGTCTCTATTTTTTCAAAAGCTTAAAAAATTTTTTAAAAAGGCTCCATAAAAGACATTTGAAAGAAGAAAAATCGGTTTTCCTGCTTGAATACCGGACCCTCTAGAGAGCATCTGTTTCTCAGAGAGTGACAAGCAAGGAAAGGGAAAACGATGCATACAGCAAATTGAAAAACATCGTCAGTTGTGTGAAGGTACCTAAAGAAAACATGACATACAGGCTTATAGGGAAGGGTCCAAGGGAAGCCGGACCTCATGGAGAGAATAACATGCTGTCACAGTGGGGACAGATGAATGAACAGATGCAGCTAGAGAATCAGCAAATAAAAAGTAAAAGTAATGTTGATATTTCTCCTGGGTTTGGAAAGTTTGGGGAACCAGTTAAAAATAAATATTGTCCTCAACAGTTGTCCCACAGAATGTTAGAATGGGGAACATTGATCCCTGCATGACAGCCCATGGTGTGCCAGGTCTTGGAGATACACAGGAACTAAAATATACGGAGTCCTTGCCCCCAAGGAGCTTGCATGTTAGTGAGGACACACAGACAAAAAAGCAAATACATGATATTTAGGTGTGTTGATAGCCATTTTGGAGAAAAGCAAAACAGGGTGAAGAGAATAGAGAATGCGTGGGAGGGTGGAGGGCCCGCGCGATGTTACAGGTTATGATTGCAAAGATCACTCAGTCCAGTGTCCATTCTCCCTCTGTGCAGATGAAGAAACTGAGGCACTGAGGGATGAGATGGCTGGCCCAGGGTCCCCCAGATGGCTGATGGCCCACCAGGAATAAAACCCAGCTCTCCTGATCCAAGGCCCGTGTTCTTTCCTCCTGCCTCAACGCTAGGTTTGCCCACACTTGGAAATGAACTGCTGCAGTCAGAGCTTGAAGTCTAATATTTCTCCCCTTCGTGGTCAATTTACACCAGTTCTCTAACGAGTATGAAATGAATTGTCCAACACCATTCCCGTACCAGCCTGTGGCAGCAATAGTGGTCTCTAAGGTTCAGAAAGGGTTAATTTATGAGTGGGTGATGTGGAAGTTTTCTAGAGCTGACTCCTCCGACTGCTGGTCCGTTCACGATCATCTGTGCTGTGCTCGGCACTCTATTCACCCTGCCCGACGATTCAGGACTAGAGCACTGCTTCTCCAACTTAAATATGTACGTGAGTCACCTGGGAACCTTGTTAGCATGCAGACTCTGATTCAAGATGTCTAGATGGGGCCTGAGATTCTGCATTTATAATGAGCTCCCAGGTGATGCCAAGGTCACTGGCCCACAGACCTCATTTTTGAGTCCAGAGAGTCCAGGTGCCTCTGCTCCGGTTTGCTGAGTACAACGGAGAAAGAAACCTCAGAGCTGAAACTTGCATTTTTCTTTCTTCATTTCCCCATTGCCCTACTCCCCTCTCTTGGAAGAATGCAGCTTAAAAAAAGAAAACATTATGAAACACCAGTGCCAAACCTGAATTACAACGTTAGGCATGTAATTATCTGGGCAAAAAACAGATGTCTCAGACCAGGGGTTAGTTCAGCCCCCTGCCAGGGCTGGATAAAGTTCCTGGATTCGAGAGACAATTGAGGCCATACAGCATATGCAAGAGAAAAGAGGGTACCTGTGTCTGAAACTTGGGGGCGGGGTGAGAAGTGGGCACAGATAGTTTTGCTAGCTTCTCCTTCCTACCAGATTGCAAACCGACACGCAGGCATGTTAATCTTGGCCGGAAGGGTGACTTGGTCTGTGTCTGCAAATGAAAGGTTTCGACCTTGGCTGTGAAATAAAAATAGCAAATAGCATGTGCCAGGCAGGGGCTTTTCCTCTGCAAGGGGCTGCCACCATCCACTGTTTAGAGGCTCTGCTTGAGCCATCCTCAAGGACGGAGTGCTGTGAATGAGTGGGACAGACTGCAGAGCCAGTTTGTAGAGAGTGGGCCTACTTTGACACTCCGTGCAAAACCTCCCTTTACATGTGCACACACTTGCCAGCTTGCCAGAACTTCTTGCTGTCAACAGCCTTGACTGACACCACACCCTGCGAATGCATCGCAAGGCAGCTCTGTAGGGAAAAGCGAGACCCCCCACACTGTGATCTGACCGAGCTTAGGAGACCTGGGCTCCCCAAGTCTTTTGCAAACTCAGTTTCTTCTCGGAGGAAAACAATGGCAATGATAATAAGAAACAATTAAAACCACATCTCCAAAGTGGACAAATGCGACAGTTCCCATTACTCCCATGGAGGCAAAAGCAGTTCTGGCAGGCCTAAGGTTTCACAGCCACGTGGGGCTTCATCACAATTTGAGACTCTGCACAGTTTGGCCTGTCCTCAGTAAGATCAGGTGGAAGATGCGAGAGCGGGGTGGCGAATGGGTGGGAGATCTCTGCCTTTGGATTGCTAGGCATTTGTCAAAATCTTCTAGGCTGCTTTATTCCTTCTACAGTCAAGACTTGTCACCACCCAGGAAAATGGTCAGTCATCTTGAAACAGTTGCAATCTCTCCAAATGCTCTCAGGAAGGACAAATGGAACGTTCTGGACAACCACTCAATGGCCCGGAAGCTTGTACACCACTCTAGGAATTTTTGCTGGTCTCTTTTGTTCAAAGTTGAACTAGAGAGGTGGCAAGCAGAGGTTGAACTCTCTTACTAGTTACTAGAAAGATTTTCCATGATCCCAGTAAGCCGTAAGCCATTCCAGGAAAACAAAGATTAGTTCCCTCAGCCAATAGCAGCTCCAGCCAGATCCTAGTTCCCCAGCCTTGGAGATGGGAACAGGCAAGGCAGACACCCTCTTCTTCGCCAAATCTCAGAGCTCACTGCAGCGTCTCAAGGATAAGCCTCCAAGGGGTCAAGTGCTGCTGGCAACACGTGTGTGTCCTCAACAGGGTTGAGGGCCCTTGGCTAGTGCCTGGGGCAACTCAGCTATCTGCTGGCCTGAGGTTTCTGTATGAGGCCATGATCTTGCCTAGGCAAACATCAAGGGAGATTCTGGGAAAACAAAGAAAAACAAATCCTTTTTACTTTTAATTCAAATAGCCCTTCTCACTGCTACTTTGAATGGCTAAGTCATTTGTCCTTTTAATTGTCCCCATTTCCAGAAGTGGTGTATGTGAGTGGACGCCCACTGATGGGGCCATTCTATAGCTCTCTGGAGTGAGCCAACCCCGGCAGGGAGGAGCAGGGAGGGGCAGAGAGAAGTTTAATCCATTTTTCTTACTGTACTACTTCTCTTAAAACATTGCAATTCCTTTAAACCAAAATAGCATGCTTTGTTTTTGTTTGAATAAATATTTTACTTTGGGATAATTTACAATTGGCAGAGAAGTTGCAAAGATAGTACAGAGAGTTCCCATCTACCCAGCTTCTGCCAATGATAGCATCTTACATTTCCACTGTACATTTGTCAAAGCTAAGAAACTGACACTGGTGCAGTACTATTCACTAAACTCCAGACTTTATTTGGGTTTTGCCAGTTTTTCCATTAATGAGCTCTTTCTATTCCAGGAGCCAATCCAGGGTACCATACTGTATTGAGTAGCATGCTCTTTTCTAACAAATCCACACCTGAGCTGATCTAGCTGATATTTCAACCAGCCTCGCTGAGCACCTGTTCTGTGCAGGGCTCTAGCTAGACCGATTTGGAGAGCTAAAGGTGAATAAATCCTCAAGTAATAGAGGACAGGCACAGCTCTCTCTGACTGGACCTTCACTGTGGACACATTTGCTATGAGTGCAGGAGAATCAAAAGTGGTTCCTAGGTGGGGAAGTGGGCTGGGGAGGGAAGTCTGGGAAGGTGATAAACAGAGTTCTACCCGATTTGATAGGAAAAGGAAAATACTGCAAGCTACGGAGCTGATCATTTAAGATGCGGATGCTTAGAACAGGGAAATGTCCTGGTTTCCAAAAATGATGAAGAGAAGTACCCTAATACTGGGAAAATTGTGTGCGTGTGTTAGGAGTGTGAGGAGCTTTTCAACTGGTGCTCTTTAGAAAGAAACCCTACCCATCTTTCTTTTACCATGTAGCAGCTAGTTGAACTATTTGATTTTACCGCACAGAACTCCCAAAAAGAGTGCCTCTGTTCTTAGGTTCAAGCTCAAGAAAATACCAAAAAACCTGTATCATGCCAGCCCCCAGGTAGAAAATCATTTATTTAATGTGTTGATTATTCATCTTGTTGGTGGCGACCATCTCTGCTCTTTCCTTACCTTAGGAGTGCTGACCCACATCGTAGACGAGGCTGGATTTGTGGAGGGGGTCCATGTTTCCACCACCGAAACCAAATGGCTGCAGAGAAATGGAGCAGGCTGACTTAACACACAGCACAGCTCCAGCCCCGGAGGAGATCTCAGAGCAGTGCCCTCTAAAAGCAGGGTTTCCACGGATGTCAGAAGAAATTGCGATGTTGACTTATAGGATTTTATGTAGGGTTCAAGCAGAGTGTTGTCAAAGTCTGCTTTCCGTATGCGAAGCTTAACTTCAGTTCTCCCACAGGATTTGCTTTCTCTTTTTTTTTTTTTTTTTTTTTATTCCAGGGTATTGTGAGGGTACAAACACTACAGTTACACTTTATGAGGATTTGCTTTCTTGACACAAAGAGGGTCAAGATGTAGGGTCGACGCCCTTCTACTCTGGCCTCCAACAAAACTCTCGATGGGCACACTCTCCCCAGCAAACTCAGACTTTGGGGGTGGAGTCGGGGTGGGCTGCCACTGAGGCCTGGCCAGGACCGGTGGGGCTGCTACGATTCCATGTTCCAGCTGTTTAGCTCAAGGGCTCAAGAGGCAGGTGGGTTTTGCTTAAAGGCAAGAGAAGAGGGCAAAAGTCCTGGGGGCAGCCCCCCACGGGTGAGGGCTGACGGTTAAGAAGGTGGGAGAAAGTGTGATTTCACGGCTGAGGGGAAGCCAGTGTGCCTCCAATAGCTGAGAGAACCTTCATTGTTCTGAGCCTCAGATTTTCCGTCTGCAGATGAGAATATTATCATCTGCCCCGCCTATCTTTCAGGGCTCTAGTAAGATTTTGAAAAACAGATGAATGTAGAGTACATTGCCTGGTATAATAATACTCAATAAAGGGTGGCTATTGTTCATATTACTTTATGTATCATAAAAAAGTGCTTTCTTGCATTTAAATTCCTAGTAAATATGAGGGTCTGATGGCAGTAAAGAAGAGAACAAACCTTATGCTACTAGAAAAAAGATACGGCTATTTGTCGTGGTAGAGAGAGTCATGACTCCCCACTTTAGGACAGGGTCCGTGTCCTAAACCTCAGAACCTGTGAACTTGTGTTACATGGCAAAGGGCAATTGAGGTGGCAGATGGAACTAAGGTTGCTAATAAGATGACCTCAAAATAGGGTGACCATTCTGGAGTGTTTGGGTGGCCCAGTGTCATCACAAGGGTCCTTCAACGTGAACAAGGAAGATGGGAATATAGCAGAGAGAACTAGAGGCAGCAGCCTGAGAAGGACTTGGTCTGGCATTGCTGGCTTTGGGATGGAGGAAGGGAGTCCTGAGCCAAGGAATGCAGAAGCCTCTAGAAGCTGAAAAAGGCGAGGAAAAGGATTCTTACCAAGAGCCTGCAGAAAGGAATGCAGCCCTGCCTACACCTTGCTCTTAGCCCAGTGAAATTCCTATCAGACTTCTGATCTGCAAAACTGCAAGATAAAAACTGTGTGTTGTTTTAAGCCAATTAGTCTGTGGTAATTTGTTACAGCGGTAATAGAAAACTGATATACCTGCCGATAGAAATTCTGGAGTAACAGCACATTCTTGGACGTAGGAATGAAATGTTTATTAGCCACCGGTTTTTCCAGAACCTCCCTTGCCCCTCTGCTCATGGAAGTACAGTCACAGACAAATTAGTATTCCCCCATTTGTCTGGCGTGGATTGCAGTTGCCGGCCTGGAGCAGCTATTTACGGACTTTTAATACTTCCTATTACGTTCGCAGAGAGTTATATACAAAGTACTGTTGCCTGATGCAGGCTCCCTGGTTTGGTTTTGAACAGGGTGTGCCAGGGTAAGTTAAAAGGGAAGTTCCGACTCAAGGGCAAAGTGATGTTGATAGATTCCAACTCAAAATATTTAGAGAAGAAGGACGGGTATGGTCAAGTGGGCCTTTTCCCCTGTGATTTCAAGGTTTTCCTGAGAACAGGGATACCATGGCTTTCCCCTTTACTTACTTTCAACATGGAACAAGGGGGAAATGACACTCTTTAACCCCCTAAAGGAGTTAAGAGAAGGAGAGAAAAGTCCAAATTCCTAAGTAAGCATCTGTAAAAGGATTTGGAACTCGGGTAAGGAAGTTCCGAGGCCTACTAAAAGGGAAGGAAAGGTCTTGTTTACCGGCCATGGATCGTACTTCCTGTTGTGAAGCTCAGCACGGTTTCATAACAGCTGGGGCTGCAGCATCTTGGGCTATAATGAGGAAGTGGCCTTCTTGCTTCCCCCACATTACACAAATTAATGACCCCTACTGCACAATGAAATGGATGCAGGGAGCAGGATGGGACACTCGCTCTTATGGATGTGATAAAGCCTCTTTTTTCATTGCACGAATATGTTTTCGTATATAATATTATTGAATATGCAGCGTGTCCTTTATTCCTGTGTATACTCTTGACTTGAGATTAAAACAGCTTAAAGGGAAAAGCACTTACCAGGGACCACCCCATGGCATGTATTAGCTGTCACTGCACAGCCAGGGGCTGCAAAAGCCAGCCTAGTCCTTTAAAAAAGAGGAATTAGGTTCATGTCTTTATTATCATATAACTTTGCCACAACACCATAAAAACTGTTTTTGCAGCAGATTTGCCCGGAAGGTCAGCCAAGGAATTGAGAAACAACATTTTTAGCTTCACAAGAGATATGATAACCTGCCTTGTTTCCTTTTGAGGATGATAGTGCGGTTAGGTTTACGCATGTTAAATATAGTAAAAAAACGAAAGAGAATTCTTGGAAATCTCATTGGATAAATACTCAAAAATCTTGAGTTTTGAGCAACAAGTGAAAGGAGCAGCCTTGCAAAAATAACAGGAAAATACCGAATCCCACCATTTCCCCAGTAACGGTTGAAGATGAATCCTGAGTCCTCTCTCTAACAGGCGCCCTGCAGGAGTTCTGTTTTGCACAACGTCTGGAAAGAGCTGAATGGATGGAAAAGAGATGCAAGTCTCTCTTCTTCAAAACTGGTCTTTGAGAATCTGCTTTTACAGAGTTCCTGAGTAAAGAGCAGAACAAGCTCCAAGACTCAACCATATCTCGAGGACGGAGTCACATCTCCTGTGACAATCCCTTCTCCAAGGAAAGCAGGAAACCAAGTCTTGCACTTTGACATCCTGCAGTTTTTGTTATCTACCTGCTACCGCTTTTGTTATCAACAGACAGCATCACTATTTTTTTCTCTCTTCACCCCCTTTAAAATCAGCCAGCCACTTGGCCTCGCTGCTGGCACCCCCTTGTCTTTCTTTGGGATGCTGAGTCATCTCCCTGCTCTCCGCACCCCACCTCCCTTCTCTCTTTCTCTTCCCCACCCCCTCCTCTAAAAGGATAAAATAAACTTTTTACTTATATATCTTAATCTCTGCGTGAGAAATCTTTCTCCACCCTAACAATAAGGTCTTTCGGGTTAGGGGAATGAGATTGGGCTTTCTCATCACACTGCGCGAGTTCAAATGCAGGTTGGGCCATATACTAACTGTGCAACCTTGATTCAGTTAATTAACATCTCTGTGCCTCAGTGTTTTCATCTTTAACGGGGAGAGTAGTAGTGCTTATGCCATATTGTTGGTGTGAAAATTAAGTAATGCAATATATGACGCCCACAGAACAGTGCCTGATGTTATAAAATGCTCCATCACTGTTAGCTATTTTGATTAGACAGAATGGATATAAACTCATGAGAAAGAAATTAAAGGCATAGGTGAGTGATCAAAGGGAAGGAGCACTTGAAAGCCCAGGAGACACCACCCACCCGTACCTATATCATCTGCTTCTGCCGTTCATGGCGCTCCTGAATGAAGAAGATTCTCTCCCTGCCTCATTCCCCATGGTAGTTCTTTGAGAAGTGTCTGCACTAGCCACACCAGTCTCCAGGTCCTTCCCATTTTCCTCCTTCCCTGGACATTCACATGGTTTTTTTGTTTTTTAAAAAATTATTTGAAGGGACTTTGGATATCTTGCATGTGTTATAAATTTTCAAAATCTGCACCAGAAATGTTGCATGGTCAATTTTGCACTTGAAAAACATAGACTAAATCCCAGGTTTTCTTTTTTTCTTTCCTTCTTGAGACAGAGTCTCCCTCTGTTGCCCAGGCTAGAGTGCCGTGGCATCAGCCTAGATCACAGCAACCTCACACTCCTCGGCTCAAGCGATCCTCCTGTCTCAGCCTCCCGAGTAGCTGGGACTACAGGTGAACACCACCAAGCCAGGCTAATTTTTTTCTATTTTTAGTAGAGATGGGGTCTCACTCTTGCTCAGGCTGGTCTTAAACTCCTGACCTTGAGCAATCCTCCTGCCTTGGCCTCCCAGAGTGCTAGGATTACAGGCGTGAGCCACCGCGCCCAGCCAATCCCAGGTTTTCTATTTCCTTACCACTGTGCCATACTAAATATTGCGCTACCACTCTTCTAGTAATGAAAGTCTGTGCTAATCTATTCTTCCTGCATCGTTGCTTAACCTTTAGGGTTTGCTTTCTTATCTGTCTATTACATTCTAAGTACTCCAGGGCAGGAATCAGATGTAAGCTTTGTATTCTCAAAGGTATCTCTCAAATTCAAATCTCAAGTCTTTGATACTGTTGAGAATCTTCAGTATAAATATTTATCAACATTTGCATTGACTCAATGATTTAGATGACTATAAAAGGCAGGTTGTTTCCTCCCCACTGAAGGCACTGTGGGTAGGCGCACCAGTCCCAAGAGTGGCCCCTCACTATGGTGAATGCTGCCTGTTTTCATCACAGTGGGTGGCGTTCTGGACTCTGCCCTCAGACTTTTGTTCTATCTCAGTGCCGAGGCCTTAGCATTCTACCCGTTGAACAGACTGGAAGTGAAACCATAGGCTCATTTCTCATGATAGGACACAATGTGCAAGGAAGTAAAAAAAAAAGGCCAAAGGAGAACAGACCTGCCTTGTTCCCCTTAATCAGAGGTTGGGTGAGTTGCAGAGTTTGGGGCAGGCTTTCAAGGCCAATAAATTACTTGGTATTGCCTCCTTTGTGGTGTCCAGGGAACATGGCTTCTGAGTTCCTTTTGCAGGGCAGTGGAGGACAGTTTCAAAGTTTCAACTTTGAGCATCTTACCTGGGAACTGTAAGGAAGGCAGGATCCTCACACTGGTTATGATGAGTTGCAGGGCCCAAGCAGGGACACTGCTGGGACTTGTGGTGGCAATTAGTATGATATTTTCTCGTGTCTTCATTTCTTCTGGATGAAGTTCATGCTGAAGACTTAAGAAATCCATTCGTTGAGGGGAAGGTTACTCTATTGCCCCACTTAGTTGTTTATTTTCCTGGCTTTTCATAGCCTGGATTAAACCTCTGGGGCCTTCTCTCTGATGCAAGCTCATGGTGGAATTGAGTATCACTCTTGTAGGTCATTCATATTGACTGTTCGTTGATATGTTCCAGGTACCATGGGAATATTGCTCTGCAGTTCTTAGCATTTCCAAGGGGAACACCGTGCCCAGGCCCCTGTGGAGTGCCTCTCTTCCAACATTCATTGCCTTTCCCTCTCAGCCTAGAAATAAGATTTCCTCCCATAACCTTACAGGGAGGAGATTGGACCAGATGGCAAGTACCTTCCAGTACCAACATCCTAAGCATCTCCTTTCTGTTGGTGTGGTATGATATAGGGAAAAGAAAGCAGGAGTTGAAGTCAGATTTGGATTCCAGTGGCAGTATTCCTGCTTCCCGGCTGCATGGGGTTGTGTGAGTTCACTTCCTCAAGGCTCAGTTTTCTCATCTCTAAAATGGGAATGACGACCCTAGTCTCAAAGGGTTGTTGAGAGCACTATTGGGGTCATGCATGCAAAGCATCTAGTACGATGCTTGGCACACGGTAAGTGCTGAATGCATTTAGCTATTATTATTATTAATATAACTGTGTCAATAACATTAGTATCTTTCGTGGAACCAAAAAAGAAAAAAAGAACTGATCAGGTGCATTCTTGCAGCGTTGGGTTAAAACTCTAGGAAGTAGTAAATGCCAGGCTCTGCCATCAGTCCTCTAGCCTTTCTCCTTCCGTTTCAGGGCCCAAATCACATCCTAATATTGTTGTATAATTTTTTCTTTGGTCTGCTTTTCACAATATGTAACTTTTTCATGTATTCCACAGCATCTGGCAAAATGCTGTACGCATGGTAGTGTATAATAAAACATATAATATATTGACTTGATAATCTTTTTCTTAACTGACCAGCCCACCATAGCAAATAATCATTATGAATTTCCACCGTCCTGACCCATGGTCAGAGTGATTTGCTGAAGCAGCAGTGGGCTGGAATTGTTGGCAGCCACATGTTGAATGGCATCCCAAAGTTTTTCACTGACCACGCACAGGAGCAAAGCCACTTAGGGGCTGGCAGGAATTGGACGTGGAGGAGGCACAGAGGTTAAGCAGAAATAAAAAGGTCCCTCTTACTGACCTGGCCACACACTGGATCTCATAATCCTTTCAGCCATCTTTAAAGTCGGGATTTTTGTCTTCCATTTTGCAAATGGAGAAACTGACAGCCAGAAAGATTAAGAAACTTTCACAGCCATGTGCTTCTCTGTTGTACTGTGTGGATTTAGCAATGTGGGATTTAGGGATTGCTTCGTTTGTCTTTCCCTGTACTTAGAAAGTACGCTTAGTTTTCTGAACAACCCAATTCTCTCTGAGACTTCTTGGACCATCAGATGACAATTTTCACACATATTTTCATCTCTCCCTAGTCTCCCTGAGAGTGTCGGGAAGTTATTCTCTGCATGCTGTCCAAAATGATAAGGCTTCAGGTAGACTTTCAAATTATGAGTCATTTGAATAGAATTAAAATGTTCCACCTGATGTCTCATACAGAGGTTTGAATACATCGCTAATAAACATCTTTCCGATTGAATCTAATTTTTTAAAATGTGCTTTTGCTTAACTCACATTTAGTAAACCCACCCCTTCTCAGCTATTTTTACTTCGGAAGAATAGTGGTCTAAGAAATCAGAAACAGCTCCTTGAGGCAAATACATTCAGAATTTCCCCATAAACACAGACTCCCATGACAACCAAACAAAAAGAAAAGGAAGGAGAAACTCGCTATCTTAAAGCCACTAGCTGTAAATCCTTTGTGCTAAAAACTGTAGTATAATGTAGATTCTGTTAACAATTTTCTTTTTATGACTGACATAAAGAATGACCTTTGTTTGAAAGGTTTTTTATTACTCTTTCTATGTTACCTCTAAACTGGTATAGAGATATTGGTATAAAATATCTATCCAATGGATGAATTGATTAATTGACTAGATAAGTTTGACTTAACCAGTCTATACGTCAAAAATCATTTTGCCTATTTCCACATACTTGAGTCATCCAATAATCTACCTCCTCTTCCCCCAGTGAGATGTCTAGGCTGGCGTGTCCCTCCGTGGCACAGTGAAGGAGCAGTTGACACAGTGTAGGCCAAAGTGACCCATCTATTTCTGTTTTCCCCCTCAAAGTAATTCACACTCTAACATTACTGATTACAACCAATAATTCTGTTCTAAAATGCATTTTGCATTTATTTTGCTACATGGGTTCAATTCCTAGAAACACCATCACCAGGGTTTAGTTATGGATTTAATTCTGGGGACATGAAGATGTTCAAAACTCTGTGGCGAAAAGAGCGGCTTACTATTACTTGTCACCCTCAGTTCCATTTGTCTCATTTGAATCTCCAAGTTGGGATGCCGTGTGACAAATGCCACAAGCAGATCCAATCCCCAACGCCCCCCCATCCTCCCTTCTGCAACATTACATTTCTTTTTTCTGTACCCTGGGGTAAGATCATAAGAAGCTTCCTGCATGGTAAATTCTCCATATGTGCTTGTCCCCGGAGTATTTTAAAAATCAGAGTCAATGGGCATATTTTTCTTTCCACAAATTGCCACAGGATCAGCCTCTGACAGGCCAGCAGCTGGAATGACTCAGCCAATCCTGGGATGATTCCTGTATTCATTAGGAGCGGCTTTCAATGCCCTGGGGTTACCTTCTGCTTTATCGGAGGACACTGGGCAGTGTGCAGTGGCTTTTTATTAACTCACTAATTGTGCCATGTCTTTTATTCTCCCTGTGATATTGCAGCTGTTCTAGTGTAAGATATATAACGCCTCGCCATTTTTCTCTCTTTAGATAAGCTATTCTGCACAAGGATTGCCCATAAGAATTGTCACTGTATCCCAGAGAAAATTTGAAATAAATTGAATACCAGGTAAAGGACGTTGGTCAGATAAGCTATGGTAAACAGAATGGAATGCTAAGCAGCTATTAAAATGAGATGTCTGAAGGATATTTTAAGTTATGGAGAGTTCTTAATGCTACAGTGAACACCCTTGTCTTCTATCATGTACATCTATGCAAGAAATTCTAGAGGACGTATTTCCAGAAATGGAATTGCCCATTCAAAACCTTTAATCATTTTACATTTCATACATCTTTCAAAAAAAGAAAAAACTGTACAAACTTATAATCACAAAGCAATAATCGATTGGATGAGATTTTTCCAAGGAACCACTTTGTAATCCATCCAGCTTGGTCCTAAGAACAAGCTGGAATGCTCTTAAAAAAACACTAAAACACCAACTTGTTTTCACTCAGATATGTATCATTTTTCTGGGAAAATGTGTAGAGAAGCTGTATGTAAAAGTCATTATATAAAGCATTTCTTTTATTCTACTAAATTAGTCAGTAGTAAGGGCATGTATTGTAAAAATATATAGTTAAAAACATGCTTTTTAAACATCCCCAAAGCTTTAGTTTATATAGAGACAACCCAGCTTAGTATCTAAATGCTGTGTGTCACTCTGGTGTTCTGGCCTCAGTTTCCTTATTTTTAAAAGGAGGGGCTGGAATCTAACGTCCATGTTCAGATCTAACAACTCTATGATTTCACATCCCTCTTATCAACTGATTGTAATAACCAGGAGACTTTCTTTCTCTCTTCAAAGAATGACCCCTTGTGTCATAGGTTGTATTTAGTCCTTACAAAAGCCCTTTGAGGTCTCAGAATCATTGTGCCCATCTTACAGAGAGGAAACCGAGGCACGAAAAAGTCAAATAATTTGTCTGAAGCCACAGAGCCCAGGATTGCCCAGGAACCAAAGTGTAACCTGGAGCCCAGGGTAGCTGGGATGGCAGCCACAGAGCCCCGGGGTGGCGGGGATGGCAGAGCCATGTTCTTTTCTCTTTCCCTCTCTTCCTTCCCCATTGTTAATATATAGAAACAAATGTCAAGGTGAACCCTACAGAATTTTTTTGGTGCCCTAGCTTAGACAGATAATGTTTATTTCTGTGTTCTAAGGGAGAAAATTCTCAAATTATGTCCAATTGAATGTATAAATCCAAATGTGGCTTACCTTTTTCATACCTTGTGCTTTAAGATTGAGTCTTTATTTTATTTTTATTTTTTAGATTTTTATGTTTAATGTTTACAAGCTATGTGCTTGGCAATACTGAAACAAAGGCAGAAAAGAATCATGGGTAAGGGGAATCTCTTTAAGGTCAAATTGAGTTACTTTCTCTGGCAGATCAAGATTAATATGCTCTCACCAGACAGGTTCCCGTGGCCCGGGCAGAAATCTGAACTAGTTCCCTTTTCTTGCTAATGAATAGTCATCACTGAGGAGGCCGAAGGGGGATTTTGTGACTCAGGTGAGGGTAAGTGTACACAGAAGGTATTCAGCGGATGCCGGTACCCGCCTTTCCCCGAACACCAACCCCTCCCCCACACTTCCAGACACAGACGGCTCAAGACATCTTTGTACTTTGTGCCAGACTGCAGCCCAAGACTCTCTTCAACTCTATGGCACATTAGAAAAAGTTTTTTTCTTTCAAATCACTTGAATGTTCCACATGTCCAAATAGCAAAGAAAAAAATGTTTGATCTTGTATTTTCAACTTTCTTTCTTGTTGATCTTAATCATTCTTAAGAAAGCATTTTGCTGGTCATCTTTGATTCTTCAGTCTTTTCCAGTGGACAAGCGCCTCCTTATTGCTGGATTATTCCTTGGGATCTTTTTAGCCTAGGCCCTCCAGCAAATGAGTCAGCTCTAACACTTGGAGAAAGGTATTCAACCTCTCTGAGTCTCAATTTCTTCATCCACAGGAAGGAAATAATTATAATATCTACATCGAGGGGTTTTAATGTTAAACAAGGCAATACATATAAAGGTCTTAGCCGAGTCGTTGCTAAATCCAGCCCACCACTTTTTTTGTAAATGAAGTTTTCTTGACACAGTGCTGCCCATTAGGTTATATATTGTTGGTGGCTGCTTTCCTGCTACGGTAGCAGAATTGAGTCATTGAGACAGAGATGGTATAGCCTGCAAACCCTAAAATATTCTCTATCTGGCCCTTTATAGAAAGTTTGCTGACTCTCGGTAAAACCCTGTATGAAAATAGGCCACCGGCTGTACTAATAAGCCCCTTTCATTAATTCACTATTTTATTTACACATGCAACAAGTATTTATTGAGCACGTGGAACAAGCATATGCTAGGGATTCGAATCTGAATAAGACACGGTCCCCACCCTCAAGTTGCTCAAAGGATTTGGGAGAGATACTGCAATTCTACGTGTTAAGTGCTGATCTAGATATACCCAGAACTCTTAGATGGTGGGAAGGTGGGGTAGGGTGAGATGGTGTGAAAGACGTGTGTGTGTGTGTGTGTGTGTGTGTGTGTGTGTGTGTGTCTGTGTGAGGGGGGCGAAGTGGAAGTTTCCAGGAACTGAAGACCTCTAAGCTGAATTCTGTATAGGGTATAGAGGCAACAGCAGACAGTTGGTCTGTGTGTGCTGACATTTATTCATTCAATAAATACAGCTTGAAAAAGTCAAGCAAGATTCCCGCTCTTTGGAGAATAAGTTCTAAGCTAGAGAATCAGCAAGTCAACCAAGGAACGAAGAAGATAATTTCCAAGTGTGATAAGTACTATTTAGAATGAACACCGAAGTGACGTGCTACAGAGCACGGTGGGGGTTGGGAGGGGGCACATTTATCTTGGGTGGTCTGGGAAGGCCTCACTGAAGACATGGAAAGCTTGAGCTGGGACAAGAATGACAAGAGAGAGCCAGCCAGGTGAGGGATTGAGGGACAAAGAGTTGCAGGGTGAGGGGCAGCTAGTGCAAGGCGCAAAGGCCCTGGGGGCAGGAGACTGCTCCCAGTGCTGCAGGGAGGGAGAGAAGACCCCTGCTGACTGCTGGGTGCCCGTGTGGTGTGAGCAATGAAGAAGGCTGCTAAGGCCCAGCCCACAGGTTTCCATCGTTGAGATCTTATTCTTATGCAATAAGCAGCCAATGGAAGGTTTGGAGCAGGGGAGCCAAGTGATCCGATGATTCATAATAATAACGGTATAGTGTAAATATTATGGTCAGTTTAGAACTGTCACTCTTCTAATAGGATTAGGAAAGGGGCCCTGGACCGGAGGTATAGACGGGGAGAAATAATCCAGGAACAGGTGGAGATGATGGATTAACGAAGGAGGGCAGGGAAGGAGGAGCCGTGGATGCAGCGGGCGCTGCCTTCCTGACAGCAGCCTGGGCAGGGTGGGATGCATTCTGATTTCCTGCTCTGGTGTTGGCTTTGCTTTAGAGTCACCACTGCTCTGCACTTTGAGCACAGTAAAAGATAAGAGTAATTTGAAAGGAGACGCCCCCAAGAGAACAACAGCTTGTTTACCTGAAATGGAAAATACCTTGGAACAGGACTTGCTAGCTCCCAAGGATTCTAAAATTAGGAGGTCAACCTGCATTTTAACCTGGACAAGATCAGCCCTGGAGTGAAGACTCCTGTTTTCAGCATCGACTCTTCTCAGTTTTGCTTTAGACCTTCTATTAACTGCTACAACTCTCACTCTTCTCATCTCACGAGTCCATAGTTGTTTGGGCATCACATTTCCATGACTTGACTCCCTATGCAAACTCTGCTGTGAAGCTGTTTCTATGCCGAAGCCACAATGGATCAATTCAGTCAAACAACCGCTCAGTGCAAAGGCAGGGAAGCCAGTCGAAGCAGGGATTTGGTGTCAAGCAGACACAGTGACGGGCTTTTAATTGAATGTTCCTTTCCCCTTCTAGCCGGTTGTTTCGTTGTGTAGACAGAGCTTCAAGCAGCTCAGCACCATTTCCCTCTTTTCCCACCGACTCCTCCCCATTCCCCTTCCTGGTTGCTTTGTGGGCTCCTCCATGCTGGTTTCCCTGCCTGGCTCCCTGTGCCGCAACCTACCTGGAATCTTGGAACTGCAGAATGTGAGAGGAGAGGGGAGTCCCGGAGTGCTCCCTGACAAACCACGTCCTCTCCCCCTGGCTGGTTAGGAGTGGGCCTGCGGGTCCCTTACGGAGGGAGAGTGCGAACACTCGGCATGATAGGAAGTGATTTATAGTACCTGGTGGGTGTCTACGAGTCACCGAGCAGTGCAGGACAACTAGACAAAAGCAAGCATCAAATCCACCCAGTTCAGGGGGCTTAGCCAGCTGTTTACCAAGCCTGCTTCACACTCCATATCCTCAATGTGGGACATTATCTTAGGGGGCCCATCGTGTCCCTTCCAGTGTATTGTCAGGGTCTTTCCTTTTTTCTCTTCCCTGTACGTTTTCCACATTTCATCCAAATTGTTCTCTTTTCCTCCCCTGCCTGGTTCTAATCTTACACGAGCATGACCAGTTGGTGTTGCCACGTGAAAGCCTGCACATCTGAGGGAAATGCTTGTTTTCCTTTGAATTCAATAGGCAGCTAATGAGTTTTCCATTCCTTCGGATCTCTGTGAACTGCTGTCATGTCCACTTGCAAATATAAAGCAAGCTGATATGCTTTCTTCTGTTGCAAAAAAAGACTTTCTGAACTCCTATGTGGATGGTCATTTATGAAGGTTGATTGGAGTTTGAAAAGAATTTATAATTCTGTGGTGTGCGTGTGTGTGTATGTGTGTGTGTGTGTGTGTGTGTGTGTGTGTAAAAAGAACACTTGATTGTCATGACATCACGGGTGCTGGGAATGGGTCTAGCAACTAGGAGAAGGGTGGCTTCCTCTGTCCCTCGAGTGGCCACATTTAGGAGAGAGCCTAGGTTGGCAGGAAATGGAGCTGGCTGCACCATGTCACTTTGGCTTCTTTATCAATCTTTTTTTTTTAACAATGAAAAGACGCACAGATTATAGTACAGCAGATCATGAGTCACCATCTTCTGCAAGTCACGACTATGGGCCATTCTATGAAAATGAGAGAGAGAGACAGAGAAAGTTAGTTCTTGATGTAGGAATAAACATAGAAAGCCATTTTATCTACAAAGCCAATTCAATCTGGACTGCATATTCACAGCCATAAGGTGCTAGTTAGGTTATTAGTAAGTGATTAGAGGGACCGAAAGCTGACTTGAATACAAGACCTTCAATCACTTGGACACATGTTTAATTCCCCTTAAGAAAGCTGCAGAAAATCTATGACCTAAATCTCTGAACTCGGGTATTTCCAAGGAAACCACCAGACTTCCCCATTGTCTTAGATTAAACACAATTAATGAAATGCCTCACAGGCCCCAGTGGTCTTCTGTATAACGAGATCGACAGCAGTGCTGTTCTAGCAGCACAGCATCTGTGATTTATATCTCTCTAACGCAGACCCCTTAGGCCTGGTAACACATCCAAGTAGAAAGTGGGAAGAAAAAAAACCAAAACAACAAAAAAACGCAAAACCAAAACCAAAAACGCAAACAGAACTACTCATGCAATTAAGAACTTAGGATCTTCCCAAAGGCAAATTGGGAAGGACCCCATTGCTCAGCCATTCCTCAGCGATGGGCACAACTCATTCTTGATATTTTAATAAAATATGGATTGGTATTAATAAAATCTTGTGTTTTAATAAATGCAGGTCGGAATTATCAGCCCTGTTTTACAGATAGAGAAACTGAGGCTCTGAGAGTCTTCAGCAACTCCGAGGGGTAGAAGATTGCAAGGCCAGGACTCAACCTGGGACTTGGCACTCTAGAGTGTAGAGCTTCCACGAGCTCTTTAACAGCTACACCTTCACTAGGCTCACTGGGGAGAGATGATTTCACATTTAATTTTTAAAAGGTAAGGATGTGGGGGGATGAAACTGTGGCCCAAGCATACCTAAAAAGGAAGACAGTTCACTGGCACATCACGTAATGAAACAACCAGGCCATCAAGGTGAACTAGTAAACCACAATTTGCAGGAGAATGGCCCAAACACAATTGACTGCACCATCTGGAAAAAAGGTGAAGTCTACACAGAAAGAATGCTAAGCAGAAAAGTGATATGTGTGTATGTCAGGCAAAGATCAACATCTCACGTTTCTTCTCCGTTTATACAGTTATTCCTGCTATGACACATCCTGTCACCCTGAGCTGAAGCAAATTTATTGATTGGGTGGAAAACAAGAGGAAAGCCAGTGGAAGCTGACATTCTTTCTAGATTGTGACCCCATCTTGGAACAAACCTCCAGGATTTCAACGACAGAGGTTGCTTTTTTAAGAGACAGCTTGGGAAATTCTTTCTTGTCTTCTTTCTGGGGCCTGGTGTTCTTCATAATTTTATCAATGACTTATATGTTAGAGGAGAAAACCTGCTTGCTAGATATTAAGATAAGCTTATGAAGAGAGGAGGATAGGAGCCGGGTACCTGCTATCTTGGAAGACAGGATCAGAATTTAAAAGAGATCAGAGGAAATTAAAAAAGGATTCATAAAAAAAAGTACAATAAATGCTTGTTGGATGAATAATAAAATAATGCAAGGCAGTTCTTCTGAAGAAAACAGAGATGGAGAAACAGGTTATGAAGCAAAAGGTCTGTGGATCATACTTATGATACTTTTGCTTCTGAAATAAAAACCTAAGATATGTCACAATAAGCATAAATGTCCTTTATCACACCAGTTCACTGAGTGCCCGCTTGATTATTTCTGTGGAAAGCCTGATGAGATAGAGAAAAGGAAAATGAGAATCAAAATAATTAATTCAACTGCCTATTACTCAAAAGGTAGTTCTTGACTGATGCATTAAAATGTATTCTTTCTGCATTTTTCAGCTTTACCGAGTCATCATCGACATACAATAAACCGCACATATTTAAAATGTGCAATATGCTGAGTTTTGATTTATATGCACACCTGGAAAACTGACTCCACAATCAACATAATGAACATATCCATCATCCATAAAAGTTTCCTCGTGCCCCTTGGCAATCCCTCCCCCTCCACACCCAGTGCCCAGGCAACCACTGATCTACTTCCTGTTACTGTACATTATGTTTCATAGACTCAATTTTATATAAATGAAATCATCCAGTAGACCTT
>RJWJ010010785.1:0-46079 GCA_004363605.1 Indri indri | reverse complement strand
GTGTTCTGCACCTTCCACTCAGGGAGCAGAGAGCCAGGAGGTCATCCCTAATCCGCCATTTTCTACCCTCCAAATGTGTGGATTTATATCTGGGCTCTCTAGCCTGTTCTATTGGTCTGTATGTCTATTTTTGTGCCAGCACCCTGCTGTTTTGTACTTCTGTACAACCATCTATAAATCAGGGATTCCCACAACACCCTCCTCGGGTTTGATAGTTTGCTAGAATGGCTCACAGAACTCAGGAAGGCACTTACATTTACCAGTTTATTATAAATGATACAAATAAACAGCCCCAGGCGAGAGGTACATAGGGCGAGGTCCAAAAGAGTCCCAAGCACAAGAATTTCTGTCCTGTGGAGTTGCGGTGTGCCACCCTCCTGGCATGTGGATATGTTCGCCACCTGGGAAGCTCTCTGAACTCCATTGTTTACAGGTTTCTATGAAAGGTTCATTAAGTAGACATGATTGATTAGATCATTGGCCATTGGTGATTGAACCCAATCTCCAGCCCCTTTCCCCTCCTCAGCCATCAGTCGTGTCATTAGCACAGAAAAGATACTCTTCGTTTTATCAATCCCAGAGACTGCAAGAGTTTTAGGAGGTGTGTCAGGAACTGGGGTCAAAGACCAAATATTTATTTTTTATAGTACCACAAAGGGTATCTTTACAGAGAAAGAATGTTGCTTTTTGTTTTCTGGCGATGTTGTTAAGCATGAGGAAATCATTCTAAAATCTGAGACAGAAAGTTCATATAAACAACTGAAACAGAACAGGTTTAAATGTGTGTTGACTTCAACTTCTGATGCACATCCATTCAGATGTTACACTTGCACATTCACAAGGTACATTTGATGCCTATGCTGTGAATAAAGAGTAGTCTGGGAGGCTCTGCAGCTCTTAGCAGTTTGTTCTTCACTTGGAGTTTGTATTTCCTTCCTCACTTTTTATATTATGTGGACTTGTCTCATGATGGCACCATTGTGACATGTGTACAGGCTGGTCACATTCTACTCAACTGTTGTCTGCTTAAAGCCTTTGATGAACTGGACCCAAAATTTACCTATTCCCCCCACCCCCAACTTTAGAATGGCAGGCAAATGATGAGGCTTTGCCACAGGAAATTTTAACTTTATTGTTACTGCCATTGCTTCAGTTATGATTGGCAACTTACACATACAAGACTGGTGAGCAGCTTTGTATTGTTTAACTCTGTTTTACAATCATCATGGCTACTGTTTCTGTATTATTGTTGTTACGGAAACTTATACTACTTTATTGCTAACTACTTATTTTGTTTTTTTTTAAATTTTAGTTGGATTTTCTTTTTTGAGTTTCTTTTCTATTGTCTTATTCCTTAATGTGTGTGATTTAAATGTGTATGCCTGAAACACTGTTGAAAAAAATGTTAGTTTTACATTTGAATGGCTGGTGAATAACATAATGTTAGTTGACATTTATTAAAACAAATATCAGAGAAGAGTGTGTTCTTGTGGGTTTATATGAAATTGGTTTTCTTGAGTCATAATACTCACATAACATATGAATAGACTAAACAAAAGCATTCCTGAGCTTAAAAATTCACAGCAAGTCCATGTCACTCGCTAATTTTTTCTTTTTCTTTTTTTTTTTTTTTTTTGAGATAGAGTCTCACTCTTTTGCCCGGGCTAGAGTGAGTGCCATGGTGTCAGCCTAGCTCACAGCAACCTCAAACTCCTGGGCTCAAGTGATCCTTCTGCCTCAGCCTTCCGAGTAGCTGGGACTACAGGAATGCGCCACCATGCCCGGCTAATTTTTTCTATATATTTTTAGTTGTCTGATTGATTTCTTTCTATTTTTAGTAGAGACGGGGGGTCTCGCTCTTGCTCAGGCTGGTTTCGAACTCCTGAGCTCAAACAATCCGCCCGCCTCGGCCTCCTAGAGTGCTAGGATTACAGGCGTGAGCCACCGCGCCCGGCCTTACTCGCTAAATATTTATTGAAGATTTTCTCTGGGCCAGATACATATGAGGTAGAGCTCACAGGACATGACAAGATGTTGTGTGCCTAGAGTTAAGAAGAGAGCAACAATAGGCCCTAACACTCTTTTGCTTAAAATACGTGGAGGGCCTAAGGTCCAAATTGACAATATATTCCTTTCCCACCCAGATACAGGCTGAAGGAATCCCAAAAGGGGAAAAGAGGCTTTAAGCCCCCATAATATGCAGAAATGAAAAAACAAAAAAAGAGGCTTTAAGATACTGGGCTATGCCTTTGACCCTCCATTTTTACCTCTTTGCTCTTAGTACTTTGAGTTCATGTTTCATATTAATTATTCCTGGATTTTCCTCTCAGCATTGAATTAATACTGGCTTTGTCCCTGGGCCCTCACTTTCTGATCCTTTCAGTTTCATTCTATGCACCTTATGAGGGGAATCTAACCCTACCCATAACCATTGTTACTGCCATTGCTTCAGTTATGATTGGCAACTTACACATACAAGACTGGTGAGCAGCTTTGTATTGTTTAACTCTGTTTTACAATCATCATGGCTACTGTTTCTGTATTATTGTTGTTACGGAAACTTATACTACTTTATTGCTAACTACTTATTTTGTTTTTTTTTTTAATTTTAGTTGGATTTTCTTTTTTGAGTTTCTTTTCTATTGTCTTATTCTTTAATGTGTGTGATTTAAATGTGTATGCCTGAAACACATAACCAGACCCAGCTTCTGGAAATATAATCCCAGAATTATATCCTAGACCCCACTTGCCTAGGAGTTTGGACATGTTCCTTAGCTTTGAAGTTAAAATTCCTTACTATACCACACAAGTCCCTGTTAGATCTGATACCCACTCATTCTTCTAGCTTCACCTCTTGCCATTCCTCAACTTGTATATTATGTTCCAGTCCTACTGAATTTCTTGAGCAGTTTCTGGAGCAAGCAATTTTATTTCCCATCTCAGTGTCATTATATGTGGCATGTTTCATCTCATAAAGAGCCCTCATTCCACCTCCAATTCTCCAGCTACCCCCTTCTCTTCACTTCAACACTGGTTTCAGGGCCCCCAGCTCCCAAGAAGTCCCAGTCTGACTTAGGTGTCTCTCCTCTAAGCCATAGCACTTACTACACTACAGCAATTGCTTTACTTATCTGTCTCCTATCTATTCCCACATTTTGAAAGAGGGTACCATGTATTATTAGACTTTCTATCCTACCTCCGGCCCATGATAGGGACTCATTAAGTGACTACTGAGTAAATCAGTGAGTTAATGAATGAAAGAAGGTGTGGTATGAATTGTAAACAAACAATAGGCCTATACTACAATCTAACAGGACAGGTGAGAAGTAGAAAGATAAACGGAAAAATAACATTTTTCTATTTATGTATATATTTTTTCCTAGATACGAGCAAAAGTCTAATAATTGTGAATTGCTGAATCAAGATCTACCCAAAACCAATGGTCAAGTCAGTCAAATATAGAATTCATCAATGGATTAATAATTACTGAATATCTAATAGGTGAAAATCACTGATTAATCTATAAGTGTGTCATAATTTAGTGAGCGGGCATATACGAAAATAACCCTCAGACAGGGCAGATTGTGGTAATCATATTAGAGATCCAGACAACCTTCTGTGAGATTTTGATGGATAAAAAGATTAATTCTGATCAGAACTGATCAAGTCAACAACTTGCAGAATGGACACAGGCTGTGAAAATCAAGGCCACCAGCTGATCGATGTCAGACTAAACGATGGATTGAGAAATATCTCTTACTTTTCAGCCGGTTATTTTGCTTTGCAATGTCCTTAAGCTCTGAGTGGCAGGCAGTGAGAAAGTAGAAGGAAGTGTAGCAGGACCCAGAGGAAAGGAATTTTTTTCTTGCTAAAGAAGCAAGTGAAGTGGAACCACACGGAGGAGAGAAAGAGCTAAAGATTGTTTTGCTTACGGGTGAAGCATTTTCTTGAGTCTCCAGTTCCAAGAATAGAGAAAAGAAAAAAGAAAAGAGAACCAACAATGGATCCAAAGGAAAACTAAGCATCAAAATAAGGAGAAAACAAAGAGCAAGGAAGCAGAAATGACTTGTTCACATAGACACTATGTTGTGGTATCACGGGTTATAAAATGTTCATACTGGGATCACTTTAGTGATGATACAAATAAAAAGGTGGAGGAGGCATGGTTGCAGATAGAAATCCAATGAAAAAAAGTTTGTTATTATGGTTATTGTTAGAAATTTTCACAAATTGTCCCACTGTCTCTATTAATACACAGCAGGGAATGGAAAGCCCACCTCGTTTGAAGATTGATGTGGCTGTGTGGCTTGCTTTGGCCAATAAAATGTGAGGGGAAGTGACAGACACTAGAGTGAACGAGAAGTACCTTTCAGCCTCTGAGATTTCGGTGTCAGTATAAGCTAACCCGTCTACGCTAATACAATTACCCAGAAAGGAAGAGAGAGTTAACATTTCTGTAAAAAAAAAAAAAATTATGGGACAGGTCAAAGGAGTACCATAAGAGTTGGATTTAAGTTAGGAATAATAAAATGTAAAGCTAAAATAGAATAGCCAAGAATTATGAAAAGACTTAAGATGTTTTTATTCCAGTGATTTATCTGTACATCTTTCTCTGCATAATATTCTCCTTCATACACAGCATCTGCTTTTATGGTTTCAACTACTGCCTCAATATGAATGATTAAAAACTCTGTATATCTGACCAGGCGCGGTGGCTCACATTTGTAATCCTAGCACTCTGGGAAGCCAGGGTGGGAGGACTGCTTGAGCTCAGGAGTTCGAGACCAGCCTGAGCAAGAGCAAGACCTGATCTCTACTAAAAATTGAAAAATTAGCTGAGCATCTTGGCACACACCTGTAATGCCAGGTACATGGGAGGCTGAGGCAAGAGGAGCACTTGAACCCAGGAGTCTGAGGTTGTTGTGAACTACAGTGATGCCACTGCACTCTACCCAGGGCAACGGAGTGAGACTCTGTCTCAAAACAAACAAACAAAACTCTATATATCTATTAATACTCATAATTCCTAACTGCCAACAAAAATATGTTCATTTTAAAAGACTCCCAGTAAAACTGTTCAGACATGTTCGTGTCTAAAAATGACACTGTAGAACTCCCAAAAGACCAAACCTTTCCCCCCAGAATACCTTTCCTCTTTCTGTTAAAAATCTCCATTCAGGCCTTGGTGGTTAAATTAAATCACTTTCTCTTTTTATTCTTCTTTATTCGATCTCTCCTTCAAAATGCCTCTTGGATTCACTGCTTTCTCTTTACTCACATCTCAGCTACCCTAGCCCTCACTTACTTAACTTATACCTGGACCACCGTCATAAACTCGTCTCCTCCCTCCCATATATTCTCCCATCGATACATCCTGCCCACCATTCCCAGACTAATTTTCCCTCTTCAAGGATCCACTACAACCCCTCAGCCTTGTGTCCAACAGCATCCTCCATAACATGCCCATCCGGCCTTCCCACTGCTCACCAGCTGCTGTGTTCAGGCTGGTGTGTGTGCTGTGCTGTAAACCACTCTGCTCATTCCTCCCTCCTTACTTTAACAATGTTTTTATCTCCAACTCTGCCAAGTGTTCTCACTTTCATCTTTCCAGTTAAAAATCCCACACATCTTTAAGGCTTATCTTAAATTCCCTTTTTTTTTCTTTCCGGAAGACTTACCCAACAAATCCCACCCAAACAGATCTCTCCCTTTCTCCACCCACATAGCACTTAGTCACAGAGTTTAAAGTTCTCTTAGAAGTCGTATAGAAGAATGCTTCAATTTTATAGCTGAGGTTGTGAGACTTGGCCAGTCCTGCAACCAGTTAGTGACAACTAAAACTAGAATCCAGATGTCTTGAATTTAGTTTCTTTCCCACTACACTTGCTATAATTTGGATGTTTGTCCTCCCAAACCTCATGTTGAAATCTGATCTCCAATATTGGAGGTGGGGCCTAATGGAAGGTGTTTGGGTCATGGGGGCATATCCCTCATGAATAGATGACTGCCCTCCCTGGGGTGGGGTGTGTGTGTGAGTGAGTTCTCATTCTTATTAGTTCCCATTCAGAGCCGGTTGTTAAGAAGAGCCTGACACCTCCCTCCCCTCTGTCTAGCTTCCTCTCTTGCCAAATGATCTCTGCAAGGCCGGCTCCCCTTCACCTTCCACCATGAGTGGAAGTAACCTGAGGTCCTCGCCGGATGTCCAATCTGGAACCTTCCAGCCAGCAGAACCGTGAGCTAAATAAACTTCTTCGTAAATTACTCAGCCTCAGGTATTTCTTTATAGCAACATTAAACAGACTAAGACAACAACTTATTGCCTTTTCTTTACTAGCTACAATGTATTAATATTTTAGAGTTTAATGCTATTCAATCTTGCATTTTGTTTAATGTTTATAAATCAGGTATCCCTGATTAAATTATAAGCAGTTTAGGAATGATGACACAGTGTAGGGTACATATCAGGTGACAAACCGTTATTTTTGGGTATCGAAGGCTGAAGTTCAGAGAAAGGTTGAGATGCAGGGCAAAGCCATTAAACTAATAAGTTTCGGAACAATTGGGAATCAAAGCTGGGAACACAAATCAAACTGTAGAAGAAAACTAAAGATAGCAATTTAAGGGCAGGAGCTTAGAAAACCAGAATCAGGAGAAATTAGGCAGAGTCCAAAGTACAAACTCCTTGGTTGAATTATAGATAATCAGAGAGAGGCAGATAGTGATGGGTCCCTACTCAACCCCTAGAATAGGGGGTACAAGGAGAAAGACAGAAAAGAGGCTCTCACCAGAGTCTCCACATGTCTCCTCTGTCTAGCTAGAGAAGGTGACTGTAAAAGGGGACGCCAAGCATGAGGAAGCCTGATTTTTTTTTCATTTATTTTTTATTTGAGCATGTTGTGGGGGTACAAATGTTTAGGTTGTGTATATTGCCCTTGCCCCACCAGGGTCAGAACTTCAAGCGTGTCCATCCCCCAGATGGTGCACACCGCACCCATTAGGTGTGAAAACACCCTTCCCCCCTCCCCACTCCCAGCTCCCTGACACCGGATGAATGTTACTACTATATGTGTACTTAAGTGTTGATCAGTTAATACCAATTTGATGGTGAGTGCATATGTGGTGCTTGTTTTTCCATTCTTGGGATACTTCACTAAGTAGAATGGGCTTCAGCTCTATCCAGGATAATACAAGAGGTGCTATATCACCATTGTTTTCTGTGGCTGAGTAGAGCTCCATGATATACATACACCACATTTTATGAATCCACTCATGTATTGATAGGCACCTGGGTTGTTTCCACATCTTTGCAGTTGTGAATTGTGCTGCTGGAAGCCTGATTTTTAATTACGGAAGGTCTCACCAACCAGAGAGGGGCTGAGCAGGGAGGCCAGAGCTGCTCTGACCCAAAAGGCAATCGATGCTCTTAGTTGGCTGTTGGCACCCCCCCACACACACACATGCTTCTCTCCTAGGTGCTCCAGCTGCAGGCTCCAGAGTGCTGGTTTGTCAGGCGCCATCTTTCCTGAGACCTGGCCCAGGCCCCTGGACTGAGGCCTATGCCCCTTTACCCCTGTCCTGGCTGCAGGACAATGGACCCAGTCTACCAGTGATGGACTTTGCCCACCTACACTGACTCCCTATATTTTGTTAACATAAACAGCTTAGCATAGGCTATACAAGATACAAGATATTGCATGCTCTTACCCCACCTTTCCTTTCCAGTTTTATTTCCCACTGTATCCCTTTACCTATCTCATGTTACAGCCACACTGGCAACCACCATTCCTCACACGCAATCCAGATTTTCATGCCTCCATGTCTTTGTCTGTGCTATTCCCTCTGCGTACGGTGTTCCTGTTCTGTATCTGACTAACAAAAACTTATTCATGTTTCAAGATCCAACTCTTAACTCCTGCCTCAGTGAAGTATTCTCATATTCCTCCTAATAAAAAATCATTCCTTTCTCTGGACTCTCAGAATCAGTTACTTGTGTCTTCATTACAGCACTTTAAAAATTCTGCTTTATAGTACAGTATAGTTCTAAAACTTCACTGTATTATACTTAAGCTCCTTGAAAACAGGAACTATGTTTTAATTTTCACTGTACCCTCACAGAACCTCGACCATCCTGTTGTACATAATACAATTTGAGCTTTTCGAGGAAGATGTGGTCGCAGGTGCAGTGGAGCCTGGTGTTCCCGCTTCTGCTCCTGACTCACCGCTGTTCGCTCTCACCCAGGAACAAATCGGTCAGAAAGCTGCGCTGCAGCTGTGACTTTTAAAGATACTGGAAAAACACCCGTGGAGCCAGAGGTGGCGATTCACCGAATTAGAATTACCCTAACCAGCCATGACGTAAAGTCCCTGGAGAAGGTGTGTGCCGACTGGATCAGAGGCGCAAAGGAGAAGAATCTCAAAGTGAAAGGACCAGTTCGGATGCCTACCGAGACTTTGAGAATCACTACAAGAACAACTCCTTGTGGTGAAGGTTCTAAGACTTGGGACCGCTTCCAGATGAGAATCCATAAGCAACTCACTGACTTGCACAGTCCTTCTGTGATTGTTAAGCAGATAACTTTTACCAGTATTAAGCCAGGAGTTGAGGTTGAAGTCACCATTGCAGACGCTTAAGTGTTTTAATAAATTGATTACCAGTTATTAAAAAAATACAATTTGAATAAATATATTGGGCTAAGTCTTAAATTAGTATAGTTTCTTCTATTCTCTATGTTTTAAAAATAGACTATTATTTTTTAAGAGCAGGTTTAAATTCACAGCAAAATTAGGTGGAAAGTAAGAGTTCCCATATATCCGCTGCCCCTACACAGGCATGGCCTCCCCCACTATCAAATCCTGCACCAGAGTGGTACATTCATTAAAGCGATGAACCTACACTGACACATCCTTACCACCCAAAGTCCTAGATTACATTAGGGTTCGCTCTGGGTGCTGTACATATAGGTGAGTTTTGACAATGTGTAATGACATGTATTCACCACTGTATCATACAGAGCAGGTTTACTGCCCCAAAGATCTTCTGTGTTCCACCTATTCATCCTTCCCTTCCCAAGAACCCCTGGGAACCAGTGATCTTTCTTACTGTCTCTGTAGTTTTGTCTTTTCCAGAATGTCATATAGTTGGAATCATACAGGATGTAGCCATTTTCAGATTGGCTTCTTTCACTTAGTAATATGCATTTAAGTTTTCTTTATGTCTTTTCATGGCTCGATAGCTCATTTCTTTTTAGCGTTGAATAACATTCCACTCTCTGAATGTACCATGGTTTATGTATCCATTCACCTACTGAAGGACATCTTGGTTGCTTCCAAGTTTTGTCAATTATGAATAAAGCAGCTACAATATAAATGCAGGTTTTTGTGTGGACATAAGTTTTCAACTTATTTGAGTAAATACCAAGGAGCTTGATTGCTGGATCATATGGTAAGAAGATGTTTAGTTTTGTGAGAAACTTCCAAAATGTCTTCCAAGGTAGCTTTAACAGTTTGCATTTCCACTATCAATGAATAAGAGCTCTTGTTTCTCCACATCCTCACTGGCATTTGGTGTTATCAGTGTTTTGGATTTTCACCATTCTAATAGGTAGTGGCATCTCATTGTTTTTTTAACTTACAATTCCCTAATGACATATGATGTTGAGCATCTTTTCATAATGCTTATTTGTCATCCATATATCTTCTTTTGGTGAGGTATAATTCTATATTTTCTACATAATAAATGTAAATACATGCCAATTTTTCAAATAATACGATAGTTCACAAAGTAAAAAGTTGAAGTCTCTCTCCCTCAATCTCACTACCCAAAGGTAATCACTTGGTCTTCCTTCAAGACATTTTTCTATTCATTTACATATCTACATATGTACATTTTTATACACTCATAAGGTTTTTCTTTTGATAGTATTTAGGGAGTTACTTTAAAAATATATGTTAAAAGTACTTTTCTTTATCTTGGACATCTTTCATTGTCAGTAACAGATGCAAAATATATCAGATGATGAATGTGCTGTAAAGTAATTAATCAGTTTCTTAATGGAAATTTAGGTCGTTTTCTTTCTTTTTTTTTTTTAACCTGCAGGCAATTCTGTAATGAATCACCTTGTGCAAATACACATCTCTGTACAAAAATTCCAGTATTTCTGTGGATAGATTCTTAGAAATGGAGTTGCTGAGTCAAAAATTATATAATACAACAACATGATAGAAATTGTCCTCAAACTGCCAAACTGTGCACAAAAGAGGCTGTTCCAATTTACACTCCCATCACAGTTCAGTGTCCAGAGAAGCCTTAGGAGTTCCAAACAGGTACCTCGGGGGATATCTGGGGGAAAGAAGGGGTAAGAAAAAAGCTGGGAGGCCACCCTGCTATCTCCCATCTTTTTCAATAAGAGCACATCTGCTTTGACCAATATTATTTCTTGGGCTTAGTTTAAAACTCCTCTTGAGGAGAAGTGTCTGATACTAAACTAAACATCGGAAAACCATTGAAATAAAAAATTACCTCTTTGAACACCAACATTATTAACTGATAGGTTATTTAGGAACGCTCTCAGGTGCAAGTAAACAGATGACCCAACAACAGCAGATTGAATTAGTTAAGGTACATTTTCCTCAGGTATTAATAGCATAAATGCAGCTGTTGCATTTGTTTAGCGGCTCAGTGTCCCTTTGGGCTTCTCCACTATGGTTGCAAGATGGGACTACTCCAACTCCAGCATCATATTTGTATTCAAGGCAGGATGAAGGGGAGATAGTTTGCATCAGTCACTCTGGCCCTTTTATCAGAAATGCAAAAGGTCTCCTAGAAGCTCTCCACTCTTCCTATATCTCATTGGCCAGAACTGTTTTTCTGCACAGCTTCTGAGAGCTGCAAGGGAGGTTGAGAAAAAACGATTTCATTTTTTCCGGAGGAGGCAAGGAAAAGATAAGCAGGCTGGGAGTAGATGGGTTAGCCAGCCATTAAGTTCTGCCCCCATGTGCTCACAATAATACAGACTAAAGATGCAATTAGAAATAAGATAGTCCTTACCTTTAAGGTGTTAACAGACAGCCATGCAGAACAGTTTTGTTGCATAAATCAATGCAATAAAAACGTTATATGTTCCAATACAGAAAAATGTAAAGGCGATATTAGAGGCACAAAGGAGAGAATGGTCAATTCTATCTAAAATGGGGACAGGTGGGAGGAGATCCAGTAAGACTGCATCCCCAAAGTGACATTTAAGCAGAGTCTTGGACAATGAGTAGGTGTTCACTGGGTGAAGTGTATTCCAGGTAAAGGGAACCATTTGTGCTCTGAGCAGAAACCCATGGAGTGCATTCCAGCAACTGCAAGCAGTCGTCATGACTAAGGAGGAGGTTTGGGGCTAAATAGTGGCAGGGGAGGCCTGATGAGAGATGAGGCTGGAGATTGATGCTGGGGTCAACTCATAGAGGCCCTCCTGTGTCCCACAACAAGGACTCTGGACATCCTTGTGACCTGGACAGTGTCAATGAGTTTGTGTCACTTCCACTGTCTAGAGCAACCACAAAGTGGAAAACATGTGAAAAAAGTCCTAAGTACCTGCCTCCTTTGTTGGATTTCCCTCTTTCACCTGGATGTAGCTACACCTTAATTCCAGAGTGGACTGCACAGCTGCTAGCCCCATGGAGTACTTGTTGGATTAAAACTTGCCACCAACTCCCAGGGGAAGTTACTGTATTTCTCTGGGCCTCAGTTTCTTCCTCTATAAGATAATAATTATCTTTTGTGGAACAAAATTTTACTTTTTTTTTTTTTTCAAAATGTTTTCAGATGCATGATTCATGAACATCAGTCTGGTATAAAGGGAAAACAACAACAAAGGCTTTTGACTCAGAAAGACCTGGGTTTGAATCCTGGCTTTCCATATGTAACAGAGTGACTGTGTGACAACTCCCTGAACTTTGGTTTTCTCATATATAAAATAGGGACAATGCACCTATCAGTATCTGATGCATAGTTAGTGCCTAATAAGTAACAAAATCTTTACATTATTTTAAAAATTTACATCTACACTATAAGGTAGGTGGAATAGGCCTAATGTTACCCTAAAGTTGAAGATCCAGAGGCTTTAAAGACATTGGTTTACCAAAAGAGCAGCCAGCTAGGTAAGTGGTAGAAATGGGCTCAAATCCACATTCTGATTCTGAAGTTAGCACTCTTTCCGCCAAGCTGGCAGCTTCTTTCCTCCAAGTGATAGGATGGGATTCAGATCTCTATGATGCCTGGCAAGTGAATGATTTTATGAATATATTAGATAGCTCAACACCCTTCTCATATCTGAGAGCCCAGGGAGCAGACAGGCCTGAGTTACCTCGTGCTTTATAATAATTCCTGAATGTGTGACTGGGAGGCTCTAGCCCTGTGTCTGGCTTTTGCATGACAGTAACCTGCCAGGAGAGGGAGCTCATACTGACTCTATGCTAAGGTTACAGATATCCTGGTGACTTCAAGGGCTGCAGCACAAGGGGGAAGAGGAAGGGTGGGGCTTCCCTTGTTATGGGTAATGACTACACAGCTTTCTGGGAAGCTTGTAATAAGGCAAATTTTAGGAAAAAAACTGTCACGATTTAAAAAAAAAGATGGGATCATGAAACAGAAAAAAATGACCTTTACCAAGAGGAAGTAGAAAGAAAAAAAGAGGAAGTGGCTAGAGCAAGGAAGACAGAAGGAAATTTGGCACAACAGGGTAGGTTTTGTTAATGCTGCACTTTTATTTAAATAGAAGGTAGACAAATAAAATATTTTTAGACTGGTACTGCAGGAAGATAAGAATGCAATAAGTACTTGAAAGAAATATTCTGAGAACAGAATTAGCATGTGTCCTCTTGAGAGTTATTTTTCTATTGTGTTTCAAAAAATATTAGCCTGCTATATATCCAAACTCTGTGTTAGACACTAGGGGTATGGAAATGAACAATTGAGTTCCTGATCTCAAAGAATGGTCAGTACAGCAGAAGAGACAAATGATCAGGCAATTCCAGGAAAGGCTGCTACATTCTATGCACTTTTTGCTAATAATATAGGACAGAGGGGGAAGCTCTTAAATCACACTGGGGGCAAGGTCAAGGAATATTTATGATAACTGTAGATAATATTTTGGTGAGCACTTATCATCTGTCAGGAAAACTGCTAAATGCTTATGTGGATTATTTCATTTGAGCCTCATCGTAATGTGGACACTATTTTGTTATTTTCATTCTGTATGCATGAAAACAGACTTAGAGAGGTGAAGTGACGTATTCAAGATCACTTCTAAGTGGTTGGGTAGGGAGAAGCCCAAGAAGAAAACTTGGGCTAAGTGAAGAATAATTTAAAAATAATCCACCAAGGCCGGATGTGATAGCTCATGCCTATAATCCTAGCATTCTGGGAGGCTGGTGTGAGAGGATTGCTTGAGCTCAGGAGTTCAAGACCAGCCTGAACAAGAATGAGGCCTGGTCTCTACTAAAAATAGAAAGATTAGCCAGGCACTCTGGCACAGGCCTGTAGTCCCAGCTACTTGGGAGGCTGAGACAGGAGGATCACTTGAGCCCAGGAGTTTGGGGCTGCAGTGTGCTACAATGAAGCCACTGCATTCTACCCAGGGCGACAGAGTAAGACTCTGTCTCAAAAAACAAAACAAAACACCACACGAAAAAAACAAAAACCAGAATTGAAAGGGAAGAAGGATGGTGAAAAGGGGAAATAGGAGAGGATATTCCGTGCAGAAATAGCAGTAGAAAAGAGTTTCGTCAGCAAACAAGAGCAGGCCGCAACTGAAGAGTCACAAGTTGTTCAATGTTACTGGAGTGTTTAACGCATGTGGGAGACTAGAAAGACTTGAAGTTAGGATAATAGGCATGGGTCAGATCACAATGGGTTGACCATGTCCTGCAAGAGTTTGGACTTTATTCTGACATTGCTGAAGGATGAAATAAGGAGAACATAATAATGATGATGATGACGATAATAATAATATTGTGGTAGGCCGAATAATGGTCCCCCAAATGTATTCATGTCCTAATTCCTAGAACCTGTGAATATACTACCTTACATGGCAAAAGTGTGATTACATAAACATTATCCTGGATTATCTGGGTTGGGCCCAATGTAATCACAAGGGTCCTTCGAAAAGGAAGTCAAGAGGGTCACGGTCAGAGGTGAGAGAGAAAGAAGGGGAGCAGGGAGAGAGAGAGATGATTGGAGCATATTATGCTGCTGACTTTGAAGACAGAGGAAGGGGCTATGAGCCAAGAAATGCAGGCAGCCTCTAGAAACTGGAAAAGGCAAGGAATAGATTCTCCTGCAGAGGCTCCAGAAGGAACACAGCCTTGCTACAATTTGGTGTTGGCCCTGTAATATTCCTTTTGGACTTCTGACCTCTAGAACTGTGAGATGGTAAATTTGTGTTAAGCCACTAAGTTTGTAGTAATTTATTAGAGCAGCAATAGGAAGCTAATACAATCATACCCACAATTTAGTGATCATTTGTTCTGTACAATGTATCTGATCTACATTAACCCTAACCCCAGAGCCAACATCATGGGTTCAAGCTGTATAGCCACACAAGCCATGCTTAGGAAGGGCCCCACACGTGGTTGAATGCCCTGCTGTTGTCTTGCTTCCTAATAATTATTTAACAAGATGCCATCCTGCATTTTTATTTTGCACTGGCCCCCACAAGCTATATAGCCAGTTCTACCTAATCCTCAAATCAATCCTGAAAAATAAAGCCATATCCATTTTATAGATGAAGAAACTGGGAATCTCAGAGAGGGAGTATAACCCAGTAATAAATACCTTGAATCAGGGTATAAATTCTGCTACTTACTAGTCATGGGCCCTAGGACAAGCTTACTAGTTCTTGTGAGCCTAAATTTCTTCTTTGGCACAGTAATTATAATATATATTTTGCAGAGCTGTCATAAGGAGTAGAAATAATATATATGAAGTCCTACACAGTGTGGGCAAACTGTAGGGACTCAGATGGTAGTGCTATTGTTCAAAGTCCCAGACTTAGTAAGAGTTGAACAAGGATTTCATTCCTATACTTTTCCATTTTTTCCCCTGATTTGCATTTTGGAAGCTAATTCTGGCAGAATACGGATTGATGAAGTATGAGACTACAGGCAGCAAGTCCAGTTCAAAAATTGTGGCAATGTAGTAGATAACTTCTGGAAAGACTGTCCATCTCATGCCATCTTTTTTTTTCTTTGATAATTGCCTCTAATACATAGGAGTCATCCTCCAGAATTTCATCTCCAACACATGACTCAGCTTCCCCTACCTTCTTAATCTGTGTTTGTCCCCAGTACCTGAGTACTGTTAATTTTCACAGTTATTCTTGCCCTTGGAATACATCTCTGTCTTCCCAAGCCTGGGTTAGGAGTTATTCATCACACTTCTCACATTTCATTATAATTGTACCTTAAAGAGTCTGTCCTTCCACTAAGCTGTGAAGGCAGGGGTAAAGTTTTAGTAACCGCTCTGCTTCTATAATTACTACATGGCCTGGAGCTAGCCATACCACTATAGCCATTAAGCAGATATATATATAAGTTGACAAATATCTCTTTGTAAATTTCTGGGAGAGAAGCTTGTAGAACAAAGCAGCTGCAGACCAATAGGAGTACAGTTGGTTAGAGGTTAGCTAGAGGATTTTCTGCTAATGAGCTCTTCTATCCATATGCATCATCATGGGGTTCTCAGTCCATGATGCCATTATCAATTTTCAAGCAAAACCTTCCTTCTGTACCCTCACCATCAATTCTGTGTAAAGTGATCACAAAGGTATTTATTTTTCACTATAATGGGAAATGGCATGAATATGTATCTTAATTCATTCAATAGAGGCAACGTAGCATAGTGGAACAACTATTTTCCTTTATATAAGAGCTAGAGTTCACGTAAGCACAGATTATTAAAATACAGTTTGATATTGCATAACGGGTAAGAGCATGGTCACTGGAATCAAACAGAGGCACTTGCTCATTTGAGTTATGATGTTTACTAGTCATGTTACCTCAAACAAGTTCGTCATTCAGAACTGCAGCCTCTTAATTCATAAAAGAGGATAATAATTGTATCAATAGCTACTTCTTGGGATCATTGGTAGGGATGGTAGGACTAAATGACAGAGTGAATTCAGTAAAATATTTGGCAGAATGCCTGACTGTTAGCAAATGCTCCAGGATTCTACTGTTTCTTTTGCTATTATTTTAAAAAATACTGTAATGCATAACAGATATAAAAGAAAGGCCATAAAACATGAATAAAAGTTTAACAAACTATTATAAGGTAAATACTACTGTCGAGAAAAAGCACTCCTGGGGCAAGAAAGAGAAGAGAAGAGCCTGCCTTCAGGTTGCACAAAGGTGGGCGCAAGAGCTGTCTCAGCAGGAATCAAGGGTCAACTCCCAGGCTGCTGTGGAAAGCCAACAGAGAGGGGCTGGAGAGGCCCCACCAAGCTAGAAAGTGTGCTTGTGGGAAGGGTATGTCTGGGATTCACAGACTAGCTGTCGGGAGTGGGTTTCCCTCTTCTACCTCCTCCACTGTCCCTTGATCTCTTTCCAGTGTCTGGGCAAAAGCAGAAGCCCAAATTACCTGAGCTCACTGGCAATGGCATTGATTAATTCACAAATTTCTCCTTCATGCCCCTCAGCAACATCATGGAATCCTGGAGGTATGGGATCTGGCCTGCAGTCCTCTCCCCTGCTCCCTCAAGTTCCATCCATGACCGTACCAGGAAAAAGTGTGCTGGTCCCAAGTTGCTCACGGAGTGCTCAAGCAGGTTTGATGTCCCTCCACTGTGGGGTGTGCCCTGCTGTGATGGAGCAGCCAGGTGAGCAGCACTGGGGAGAGCCAGTGGCAAAGAAAATTGATTGCAACCCAGGAGCCTTTGTTCTCACCTTCCTGATCACAACTCTCTTCCTCTCCTCTATTAACAAGTATGCTGACTTATATGTAAATTATTTTCTTGCCTTATTTTAGAGTTTTACTACCCATATATGTATGGGAGAGATTCAGAGGCTGAGTGTTATTGGAACCAAGTCATATTCATAGCAGACTCTCCAGAGAAGGTCCAGGGCAACCTGCTTGCTGCTAAGGTCCCTGGAGCTGACCCAAAGCCTGCCTTTCCACAGCGATTGCTCAATTTCTCCCTCCATTCCATGCACATATCCATTCAGTAAATCTGGTCCGGCATGCTGGCTCATGCCTGTAATCCCAGCACTTTGGGAGACCAAGGCAGGAGGATTGCATGAGGCCAGGCATTCAAGACCAGCCTGGACAACATAGTGAAACCCCTTTTCTACAAAAAATAAGAAAAGTTAGCCAGATGTTGTAGTATGTGCCTATAGTCCCAGCTACTCAGGAGGCTGAGTTAGGAGGTCTGTTTGAGCCCAGGAGTTCGAGGCTGTAGTGAGCTATAATCATGCTACTGTGCTCCAGCCTGGGTGACAAAGCAAGACCCTGTGTAAAAACAACAACAACAAAAACAACAACAAAAAAAACCCCATCTTTTTCATTTCTCTTCTAAAGTGACAGAGTTGTAACCAATAGAACCCCAACTAATACATGTAATAATGCCCCAATCATTGGAAGAAACAGTGAAAACAATTGAATTGGTGTACTAGATTTGGGGTGAAGAAGATGCACATTTAGAGAAATATAAGTTGAGGAAGGAGTTTGGAATGATTTCTGGGTTTCTGACTTAAGTGACTGAATAGATGTTGTTATAATCATAAAGGTAGGGCACACAGGGTCAGGTATGGTGGCTCACATCTATGATCCCAGCACTCTGAGAGGCCAAGGCAAGAGGATTGCTTCAGCCCAGGAGTTTGAGGTTACAGTGAGCTATGGTCATGTCACTGCACTCCAGCCTGAGTGACAGAGGGAGACCCTGTCTCAAAAAAACCCCCCAAAACCCCCAAAAAACAGGCTGGGCATGGTGGTTCACGCCTGTAATCCTAGCACTCTGGGAGGCCAAAGCAGGAGGATGGTTTGAGCTCAGGAGTTTGAGACCAGCCCCAGCAAGAGTGAGATCCCGCCTCTACTAAAAATAGAAAGAAATTAGCTGGACAACTAAAAATATATAGAAAAAATTAGCCGGGCATGGTGGCACATGCCTGTATTCTCAGCTACTCGGGAGGCTGAGAAATGAAGGATTGCTTGAGCCCAGGAGTTTGAGGTTGCTGTGAGCTAGGCTGACACCATGTCACTCACTCTTGCCTGGGTAACAAAGTGAGACTCTGTCTCAGAAAAAAAAAATCAAACAAATGAACAAAAAAACAAAAAAAATTTGGGTGGGGGGGAATATGGGAAAAGAAGGAGGTGTTGGAGAGGGAAACAAGGGGTTGAAGAGGGAAATACTGGACTTGAGGTGCCTGCAGGACATTCAAGTGGAGATACACAGTAGGAATTTAGTTATGTACGTCTGGAATTCAGGAGAGAAGTCTAGCCTGGAGATAAATATTTGGCATTTACATAGTCATTACTGCCATGATGAAAAAAGAAGAATCTAAGAATGAAATCCTGGAGAATACTGACGTCTAAGAAGCAGGTAAAGGAAAAGAATCTCTCAAACGAGATCGAGAAGGAATGTCCAGAGGGGACAGGCAGAACCAGGAGAAGTGCCAAGTGAAGAGAGTGTTTGAAAGGGATGTATTTAAATCAGTTCAGCATTCTTACCAATGCGCTCTTCATCCATGCTAAAGCTACTACAACCCTATCAAACATGTTTGAGTCTGTGTTCCCCAAACCTAGAGAATTTCCTTAAGCCCCATCTCCTACCCTTTGTTTTGACCCCTAGCAAAATTCTCTGGCCTCTTTGGATTGACAACTCAAACTGACACCCCGAAGGCCATTAAAATATTGTGTTTACCAGCCGTGAAAGAAATGCAAATTACAACAGCCTGAGATTGTTAAGGTCCTATTATACACCTACACTATTAGTACACGTGAATAAAGCAACAAAGCCTTATGTTGGCAGAGGCCGTGGAAAGGAAGGCAGGCACGAACTTTCCTAATGGCATTTTACATACAACCTTCCTGCAGAGTAACCAGGGAAGCAGTACAGAAGCTGTATGTGCCCTTTGTTCCACTTTGGAACATACCTCAAGGAAATAAGCTAAAGGAAAAAAGTTGTAAGTGGTACAGATCCTAGACCTACCATTTAAAACAGCATGAAACTGGAGATAATCCAAGTCCCCAGCTTTAAATTGATTCTTAACAACGTCAAACTAACTGATTGGGAACACCGTGTGACCATTAAAAATGGCAATCATGTGGACATGGAAATGTATCTATGAAATAATGTGAAATGAAAAAAGCAAAGCACATCACGTGTTGAGGAGGGTGAGGAGAAATTGAAACCATCATCTATTGTTGGAGGGAATATAAAATGGCTGCTGCCACTTTGGAAAACAGTCTGGCAGTTCCTCAAAAAGTTCAACATAGAGTTATCACTTGACCCAGCGATGTCACTGCAAAGTATATACTCAAGAGAAATGAAAACATGTGTCCATGCAAAAACTTTTGCACAAATATTCAATTTGATGAATGGATAAACAAAAAGTGATATACCCACACAATGAAGTATTATTTGGCCATGAAAAGGAATGAAATACTGAAAACATTATGCTAAGTGAAAGAAGGCAGTCACAGAAGACCACATACTATACCACAGCATTTATACGAAATGCCTAGAATAAGCAAATATCGAGAGACAGAAAGTAGATCAGTGGCCGCTTAGGGCTTAGCGGGTAGAAAGGGTTGGAGGACTGGGGGATGATGACTAAAGGGTACAGGGTTTCTTTCTGAGGTGACAAAAATGTTCTAGAATTGATTGTGGTGATGGTTGTACAACTCCGTGAATATACCAAAAACTATTGGGTCGTACACTTTAAAATGGGTAAATAGTATCATATGTAAATTATATCCCAATGAAGCTGATACAAAATTTTTTTTTAAATAATTGAACTGTACTTTTACAGTGGGTGAATTTTATAAAAAAACATATAATTATATACTATAAAATATTTCAATAAAGCTGTTTTTTAAAAAAGCAAAGCACAGATTGGTTGCTGCTTTGTGTGCATCTGTATTTTTGTAGAACAACAAAGGCTAGAAGAGATTGAGAGTCAGTTAAGCTACAACAGAAAGGCACCAGATTTGGAATCTAAAGGCCTGGTTCCATTCCTCATCCTGCTATTTACTAACCGTATGATCTTGTCTGAGCCTTAGTTCTTCCATGTGTAAAATAGGGATATTATTTTCTGCCTCATATGGTCATTTTGAGGCATAGATGTTTAGTGGGTTCATTTTCTTGCCCTTTAGGATTGCTCAAGCATGAAGTTAAAACAATGTGGCAATAAAGGTGCCATAACATATGTGAAAGGGATTTGAGCGTGAAATCTTGCATAAGAGAATAAGATGGTCTGGATCCTGATTCTATACTTCCAGCCTGGAAAACAGTGTCAGCTAGCCTCAGCCTCAAGAAGAAAAGACCCTTCCCATACCTAAGTGCTTTGAAAAATGCTTTTATAACTGGCTGTGTGAAAATTAAGAAAAGCTTGCCCTGTTCTGAAAATGTATACTAGTTTTAAAGGTAATTTGGGGGCGACACAAAGGAGCTAAGGTGTGTTAATGCCAAGTTACCATAGCAACATGCTTTGCTGCTCTATCCTTCCCGATCCTGGGCCTACCCCAGATGAGATGATGAGCCCAGTAAACACCAGACCTAAACCAGTCCGTATGAAATTACTTTCTCCATATGCAGACGGGGGGACATTCACATTTTCCCACAAATAATGCTTGAAAGGAGAAGCCCTCTGAATTTCTACAAAACGATCTCTCTTTTCTTTAGCATCAGAATCAAGACCCCATACACCCATCACAACACCTGGTATGTGTAAGTATTCCATATATAGTTATGTAATGAATGACTGATCAGACTTTACCTAGAAGTCCAAGGTTGGCATAGAACGCCATAGTTTATTAGTAAAAAGAGACTACAAAATTATATGCCAGGAATTTCAGAAAGCAGATCTAAATTCATACTCCACATAATTTGGTGTCTGTTCCAAACCACACAGCATTTTGCATCTGTGTCTGCCCCAATTATTAAATTTCTTCAGGCCGTAGTGAATTCCCCTCAAATATCACACTTATTATTCTGAAAGGACACAGTGTGACTCCACCGGTGTTATTCAACATGTTATATTGCACACGTATGCAAACCCATTGCGGGAACAGTATGTGCAAAAGAATGCTTCACGAACGTGCTGTCCTCCACCCTTCCAAGCTCTTGGCCTGACCTCCACAGAGAAGGGAGCCTGACTGGGCCTGCATCTGGGGGAATCGTTTCCTCCTCGTCATGGGCAGAGGCAAACATCCCAAGTGCCAGGAGGGCTGTTTTTGAAATCATTCCTGTGGGATGGGAAGGCCTCCCTCAACGCCAGGAGCCAGGCTCACAGTCCCACCATGGAGTCAGGCTTGGCAAGGGATTCCAAGCTCAAGATAAACTTCCTATCTGCTCCTCCCTTACTCCAATATTCTCACATTTTAGGCACAACATCTGGGTCCCTTCTCTCCTGGAAGACATTTCCTTCTTGTAATCTCCTCCATGGATTCTGTGAAATCCCTGAGGTCAAAGGGGGAGAACAGAGAGGTCTCCTCCTCATCACCAGACTTGCAGAGAGCTGCCTCAAATCAACAGCAATCACAGTGCCTACTGACTGCTGGGCAAGGGCACTTTGCGAACATTATTTCAGTTAATCCCCAACAATCCTGGAAGACAAAGATTTTTTATTCCCATTCTGTCTTTGAGGAAATCAAGGCACAGAGAGATCTCATAATCAGTCAGTGACTGAGCCATTATTTAAACTCAGGTCTGACTAGATGAATGTTTACATCTAAAATAGCTAAAAACAGCAAAAGTAGTAATAAACATTTGCCAATACCGTTCTGCACCGGAGATTTTGGGGAGAGCCAAGGAAGAAAAACCTGCCTTGAACAACACCCTAAAAACACTTAGGCCTTAATAATACTAATTTTAGACCATAATCGTAGTAGCATATGTGTTGTGGTTGGTGGCAGTTGGAAAGGACTGAGCAGGAAATACCAGGACCCAGATTCTGGTTGGTTAGGAAGATTAACGGATACCAGGGGTGGCTTTGTTTCTAAAGCTCTTTCCTTCCTCTCCCTTCCCATCCTCCCAGGCCCATCTCCTCTGTGAAAGCTTTCCTGATCACCCACACGATCCCCGGCATCAATTCCTTGCTCCACGTTCCCAGTGAACTTTTTCGTATCTCAGCTATAGCCCTTCCTTATCACATTTTACTTTAGTGTACCTCCCCTAACTGGCTAGAGCACCTTGAAGCCAGCACCTGTGTCTTAGTCATCTTTGTGCTCAGCACATTGAACAGTTCCTGGTAAATAAAGTCTCAAGTCAATGTTGCTACTCAAAAAATCATGACCTTCTCCTGGTCTGCTTTCCAATTTTCAACCAGTATCCTCACTTTCCCTACATCCTGACTTGGATGGGACTTAACATTCTTATTGGCTGCACAGCATCTGAGCCCCCTGCCTGAGTCTGGGGAGACTGCCATTGCATAAGGTGTGCTGGGAGGCAGAGTAGGCCTTCCCCTTATGGAAGCTGGAAAAGAGGCCAGACAGTTGCTCTTCTGGGTCTCTGGCAGCCAGAGCACAAGTATATGACCTAATCTTGGCCCAGCCGATATTACTGTTAAAGACTTTGAGTTTTAAGCAAATGACCCAAGAAACTGGGACAGTTTAGAATTTGTGCTGGTGGTAGCATCGGTGTCCACTGCTCAGTGGGAAAGGCAGCAGCATTTTAACCAGGGTGTTTTTGTGATATGGTCTTGACTGTGGTTCTTTTTCAGTCCCTCTCCATTTTCCAAGCTTGATTCTCTAGACTTCCTGTCAATTCTGTGATCTTCCCCCTATTTCTCTAATAAACTCCTTTTGATTAAGGTAGCCAGAGTTAGCTTCTGTTAGTTACAACCAAGAGCCCTGGCTGATGTACATGACGGCCCCACAGTATGTGGTCCTGGATCCTGGGAAACAGAGGCCAACAAGTAACTTCTTCTTGGTCCAAACCGAAGGCAGAGATACAGAATTACCTCTTAGTGTGCTGTACTTTTAATTTTTCACATTCATTATCACATTTCATCCTTACAACAACTCTAGCTGTAGGCAGGTGGGGCAGGTAGTAAAACAAGATTTTAAGTAAGAAAAGTGAAGCTCAATGAGTATAAATGACTTTCCTGAGGTCCTCAGACTGGTGGTGGAATCGAACTACAATCCAAATCTCCTGATTTCCAGCCAAAGGCTCTTCATACCCAAATAACGCTGAGTAACTTGTTTCAACTTTTTAAAAAAATTCATCCAAAAATATTTGTAAAGTATCCATTATGTAGTGGGGTATGCTGCCACCGATCTGGACTTTGTCACGTCTCTGGTGAACTCTGCACAGCCTGACTGCCTCAAGTTATTTTTCTCTTCTTCATACCCCCTCACCCTCCTCAGCATGTTGGTCCCATTTTCACAACTGTCCTTCAGCCTAATTTCCTCCCCATTCTAGGCTCAATACTATGTTTTCTGAAAAGTACTGAAAGTATCAGTATTAATATGTTTATTCATAATACTTTACCTTTGGGAAGCAGTACAAGATCATTGTTAAAACCTCTGCCCCGACTGCTTGGAACCAAACCCTGGCTCCGCTACTTCCTAGTTGTGCGTAGCACTCGCTCTCAGTGTCCTGCCCGTGGCCTCTCGGCCACCACCTGCACACCCTGATGTCTACTTACTGAGAACACTTGTGACTCATTGCACATGAGGCCCTCATGCGAAGGAAGCTGGGATGCCAGAGTTAATGTCCTGAGAAACAGTCTTTGAACGGTGAGAGGTGGAGATTTGAAGAGAAATGCCCCAGCTTCCTCACCTCCTGGTGGGAATAATTCTGAGGCATATTCCTCACTGTCTTCCAGAATTTCCCAGTAGGACTGAACGCCAGTTACCCTCAGTGAGAATGTGTTCCATAGCACACACCTTACTGGCTGCTTCTCTCCACCTAATTTCCCTACTCTCTGACTGGGGTTTTCCAGACTCACTCCCCAAATAAACTACTCATACTTGAATCCTTTTCTCAGGGTCTGCTTCTGGGGGAACGCAAAGTAAGACACAACATGACCTTGGCAATATTACTCAAATAACATCCTATAAAATGAAGATAATGTTACCTGCCTCACAGTGGCACATTCATGACACAACTTAGACTGTTTCCTGGCACATAAGCAGCACACGATGTTGGCCATTTTTATGTATGCAGCACTTTTGGCTTTCAGAGCACTTACCCACACATTGTTTGACTTCTTCCTTCTCAGAGGAGCTACATCTCTGGCCACCCCACCAGCCCTGACTCCCTCCATGCCAGATACTGTTCTTCACATCAGCCCTGCTCTCCTGTTGGCACATCTCTGAAATAACCGGTCTTTTTCGCATGTGTGTGGTTCAGCACACAGTGCTCTCCTTGCCTGGATATACTTCCCCTCCCCACGTTGATCTCCTGCCTCTCTCTTAAGCCTCCACCAGGTTTACCTCTTCTAGAAAGCTTTCTCCATTCTCCTCCCTTCCTCTTCTGCCCACTCCACACACACATACACACACACGCATGGGGCATGCAAGGAGGGCGCCTAACCCAGGTGTACTTCTATCACTGCAGATCATCTAGAACTGTGATTATCTGCTTTCTTACCTGCCTCCTTCACTGGACAGTGAGCATCTCTCTGTGGCAGGCACTATATCTTTTATTTCTATATTTCTGGTGTGTAGCCTAGTGCCCATCTCAAAAAATTTTAAAACTATTTTTTAAAACAAATAGATTAAGGCTGGGTGCAGTGGCTCATGCTTGAGAACTTTGGGAGGCTAAGGAGGGAGGATCGCTTGAGGCCAGGAGTTCAAGACCAGCTTGAGCAAGAGCGAGACCCCGTCTCTACGAGAAAAAGAAAAATCAGCCAGAATTGGTGGTGCATGCCTGTAGTCCCAGCTACGCAGGAGGCTGAGAGGTAGGAGGATTGCATGAGCCCAGGAGTATGAAGTTCCTGTGAGCTATGACCATGCCACTGCACTCTAGCCTGGGAGACAGAGCAAGACCCTGTCTCAAAATGAATAAATAAATAGATAGATAGATAGATTAAGAAATACCTGTGAGGCAAGGGTGTTATCTTTATTTTGTATTTGAGAAAACAGAGGCTCAAAAGTTTAACTGACTCCATTCAAGTTCACGCAATTAATACACAGCAGAAGAACAAGAACTCAAAACTGATCATTTGGCTTCAAAGTTGAATATTTCTTCTATATCATAGCTGCGAGGATTTTTGTGCTAGAGATGCCCTTCATATCTTTCCCACTCTCATATCCTCGTCTTAGAAAATAAACTCCATCCATAGCCTTGGAAAGAGGGCAGTTTTCCATTCAAAATGACCCAGGCCCCAGCCACGGTTGATTAGCTCAGGAGTGGACATCCAACCAAAAGGAAAGCCCAGTCAGGTCATCTCTCCTGGGAACCCAGAGAGACAGGATCAGTTGGCGCTGGACCTATAAGGTGGCAGAGAATAAGGGCAACTGAGGCTGACATTTTGGGGCTTCTATTTTGGGTCGTATGATCTGATGAGCTATAAAAGTGGATCTGCCATGAGAAGCTGAGAAGCACAGACAAGATACCATGACGTGGCGGGGGGGGGGGGGGGGGGGGGGAGCGGCAGAGAGAGATACAGAGAGAAGACCTGCTTCAGTTCCTGACAATTTTCCGTTTCCATTTCCAGGCTTTCATAAGGTCTGACAATTGAGGTCTGTGAGACACTCCTAGTTCTTTATAAAGAAATTTCCTGGCCCTTAAGCTAACTCAGCTGAGTTTCTCTGTCTTGTGACCAGATAGGACTGTGATATTCATTTACTGACATCTTCCTAAATATGGTTTCCAAGTTCACAGCATAAGGATGTGCTAACTTCCACTTCAGAGTCCACCTGCAATTACAGTAACTGCCAACAGGTGTCCCAGGTTGGTTTTTCTGGAAGCGGACATTGATAGAATAGGGATACTGGATCAACTTGTATTAAGGAAAACGAAGGAAGCAGAATGGGGCAGAGGAAGAAGCCAAACTGTAAAGAGAGCCTGAGAGAGCCTCCACCACCCCAGCGAGCCCTCCAGAGTGTCCTGTGTCAGGCTGAAATATCTGGGTCTTTATACCTGCACCTCACTTAGCCATTGACATGACTGCCCCGGGAAACACCTAATCCTTGGCAAGCTTGTTCTCTACATCTGAGACAAATCCTGAAGGAGCCAAGGGCTGTCTGCTAACCACCCTCCCCATGGCAGGGCATCTAGCCCTTCCTAGAAGGGGAATCTGGACAGTGTATCATGTTGTCTATGACACCAGGTAAGGGGCGTGCCATGATTATGGTCTGAACAACCCAGCGGGTCACCAGTGTGTTTAATTGAAATCAGTGAATTTATACTTTGCCACCTAATGATCTTTTTGTAAATAAAACTTTTGTCTTGTTTATATTACCTATACATCAACATTACAGATTAAAATGGACCTAAAGAATAAATGAAAGATTTAATTATCAGTACAGTATTGTGTATTAGTATTTACACAATATGGTACCTTCTCACTACATCTTATGATTATCTCATCTACCTAATGTAATCTGAGCTCTTCTATACACCTCCATTCAGCCATGAATACAGCACACAGTTATAACTATGTATGAACCTGTTAAAGGGTGAGTTAGATCATGTCACTTCTCTGACCCGTAAGGTGCTACATGATCTTGCCACCTGTTACGTAACTTCTCTGATCTCATCTCCTATTACTCCCTGCCTTGCTGCATTGGCCCCCATATTCCTTCAACACGCCAGGCACATTCCTGTTTTATGGCTGTGTTAGTTTCCTAGGGTTGATGTAGCCAAGTGCCACAAACTGGTTGGCTTAAAATAACAGAAATTTATTGTCTCACAGTTCTGGAGGCTACAAGTCCAAATTCAAGGTGTTGGCAGGGCTATGCTCCCTCTGAAACCTGTCAGGGAGAATCCTTCCCTGACTCTTCCTAGCTTCTGGTGGTGGCTGTCGATCCTTGGCATTCCTCAGCTTGTAGCTACCTCACTCCAAACTCTCCTCTGTCATCACATGTCATTCTCCCTGTCTCTGTCTCTGTGTCCTCTTACAAGGACACCAGTCGTATTGGATTAAGGCCTACCCTAATGACCTCATCTTAACTTGATTACATCTGTAAAGACCCTATTTCCAAATAAGGTCACACTTCACAGGCACCAGGGATTAGCACTTCAACATATCTTTTGTGGGGGACACAATTCAACCCACGAGAATAGCCTGTGCAATTATTTTTTATGCCTTGAGTGCTCTTTCCCCAGATGTCTCCATTATTCACCTTTTCACTTCCTTCTGGTCTTTACTCAAACATCACTTTCTCAATGAGGCCTTCCTTAGCTACCTTATCTGAAATTGCAATGTTCACTCCCCAGCATTTCCTAGTACCTTTCTCCACTTCATTGTTCTCTTTACCACTTGTGATTAGCATATTGTATGTTATATTTCACTTATTTGTATTGTCTATTGTCTGTCTCCCCTGGTAGAATGTAAACTCAAGGAAGGCAGGGATTGTGATTTTTGTTCACTGCAGTATTGTCAGCATCTAGAACAGAGCCTGGCACAAGGAATACTTGTTGAATGTATACCCGAATCTCCATGTTCAAAGCCATTCATGGGGTATATTCAGAGCTCTAAGACTTCTGCAGCTTCACCAAGGGTCAGAACTCCTACAGACCTTCTTCTACAGTTGCAGGTTTTAACTCCCTGAACACAGAGCCAGACGTCTCAGTTCACCAGACAGAGGAGTTAAAAGGGGGAACTTAGCCCCAAAGGTCTGGTTATTGGAACTCTGGTCCACTAAGCATATTTGAAGGAAGAACAAGGCAGTGTCTTCCCTATCTGGTCTTTGGTTTCTGGATTTTCCTTCTCTTTATCTATGAAACAGTACAGAAGGAAAGGAATCAGGGCTAGGGAATCTCTCTGTTTGCCAAAATGGTCTTCCAATCGCAAACTTTCTGTCCACCTGATGGTTTTTCTCTTTACCAGGCCTCCTTCTCTCTCTCTCCCTCTCTCTCTCTCTCTCTCTCTCTCTCTCTCTCTATATATATATATATATATGTTGATCTATAGTTTTGTGAGGTCCAGTATTTTGAAGGTCTTTACATCCAGTGGTTCCTCCAGCAACTGGCACTCACATAGCTACTTCAGAATTCTGATATGACACTTGGGGTTGAAAAAATTTCAGTTTATAATATTTTGATTGTTAATTAATAAATAAATTAATTATTTTTTAGAGACAGGGTTTCACTCTGTCACCCAGACTGAAGTTCAGTAGTGCAATCACAGCTCACTGTAACCTCGAGCTCCTGGGCACAAGTAATCCTCCTGCCCCAGCCTCCTGAGTAACTGGTACTAGAGGCACGTGCCACCAAGCCCAGCTAATTTTTAAATTTTTTGTAGACATGGGGTCTTATAATGTTGCCCAGGCTGGTCTCTAACTCCTGCCTCAATCTCTCAAAGAGCTAGGATTACAGGTGTGAGCCACTGCTCCTGGCCTGTGATGGTTAATTTCATGTGTCAACTTGGCTGGGCCATGGTGCCCAGATATTTGGTCAAACATTATTCTGGATGTTTGGATGAGATTAATGTTTAAATGAGTGGACTCAAAAGTAAAGAAGATTGTCCTCCATAATGTGGGCAGGCCTCCAACCGGTTGAAGGCCTGAATAGAACAAAGAACTGACCTCCCCTGAGCAAGAGGGAATTCTTCCAGCCGATGGCCTTCACGCTTGTACTGCAACATTGGCTCTTTCCTGGGTCTCCAACTTGCTGACCTACTCTGCAGATTTTGGACTTGCCATGTGCAATGGTTTAGCTATGGTTTGTCTGTCTCCAGCAAAGCTCATGCTGAAATTTAATCCCAGGGTGGCAATGTTGGGAGGTGGGGCCTAAAGGGAAGTGTTTGGGTTATGGGGGCAGATCCTTTATGAGTGGCTTGGTGCTGTTATCCCGTTAGTGAATTCTTGCTCTCAAGAGACTGGATTAGTTCTCACAGGAATGGATTAGTTCCTGTGAGAGTGGATCATTACAAAGCCAAGGCACCCCCTCAGGCTTCCCTCTCTTTGCAGGTGTCTACTACTCCTTTGACCTTCTCCACCAGGTCGTGATGCAGCACGACAGTCCTCACCAGAAACCAGGGCCATGCCCTTGAACTTCTCAGCCTGCAGAACTGTGAGCTAAATAAACCTCTTTTCTTTATAAATTATCCAGTCTCAGGTATTCTTTTTGTTGTTGTTGCTTAACATACAGAATATACATTGGATCAGGTATTCTTTTACAGCAACAGAAAATGGACTGACACCACCTTCCATAATTGCATGAGTTAATTCTCTAAAATCTCTCTGTCTCTGACTCTCTTTCTCTACACACACACACACACACACACACACACACACACACACACACACACATTCTATTGGTTCCATTTCTCTGGAGAACCCTAATTAATACAAGTGTCATCAGCATTTCTTACAGAACTAATTCTCTTAAACTACAGTGAAATAGAATTTCATGGTGTTTTCTGACAGAAGGCTGACGTAATCTGCTTCCCGTGAAAAAGCAAACTCAGGCAGCATGTTTTCCCAGGTCCTGGGGCTCCAGTCATAAAACTGAGAGCATTTATAGAAGAGTGGGAGTTTCAAAGGATGTAGAAGATAGAGTTCCAGAGAATGAAGAAACTCTGGTTTATTACTAACAGACCATTCTTAGTCCCAGAAAAAAAATAGGGTAGAAAAATATTCAAGTTCTCCAATAATCAAGAAGCCAAGAAAGAGATGTACTGAGTTGTGATTCCAGAAGGGAAGGAAGATAATGCTTTCTTGGCCTCCTGAATAACTTCAGATCAGGATCTTAATTGAAAGGAACTATTTTCTTTACCTGGTTTTGCCATGGACTACCTGTGTGATCTTCAGTGAGACATTTTGCTCTCTGAGCCTTTGTTTTCTCCCTGTTAACAGGAGGCATTTGAATTAAACAGTCTCTGTAGTCTCTTCCTACCATGCCCATCTATGTTGCCTTAACTCTAAGCTCCATGAAGGTAGGCTGCCTCTGGTTTACCTCTACCTACCCAGCACCTGGCATAGGACCTACCGTGTAGGAGCACTAGCACATAGAGGGCACTCAGCGCTACTAGCATTGAATGAATGAATGAGGACTTCTAATAAACTGTGTAGGTAACATTTGAGGGAGAGGGACAAGAAATCAAGGAATCTCATCCTGTGGAGGCATGTCAAAGATGTTTTTAACAAACTAGAAATCTTTATTGTAATCGAAAGCCATTTCCAGAGAGTTGTTTTATACCACCAGAGTATTACATAGTGGGGGTAGAAAGTTATTTGAACTAACTCTGTGCCCCTGAGGGTCCCACCATTTTGCTGGGGAGACAGGAAATGTACTCTGTTTAAATACAACAGAAAGAATCTGGAGCTGACCAAAAAGTGCAGCAGCAAGGTCCTCTTTGGCCACCCTCCATACCCCCTGGTGCCTCAGACAGGCTCCCAGCAAACAGCCCTCTGTCCTCTTCTCCTGCCCCAGATTCTCCAGTCAAGTCAGACTTTTGCCCAATTCAAGTAGAGAATCGCTCTGTATCAGTCAACTCCCTGCAAGTCGGCTAATGGTTTTCTATCTTTGTTTTAAAACAGCCTAGAAAAAACTTGAATTTATGGAGAATCTCTCTGACTTGCAGCTCAGAAAAACCTCTGCACATCACTACATTTGATTTATGGAGGCCTTCAGCTTTTAGCTCAGAGGAGCTGCTTCCCCATTCTTTAAAAAAAAAAGGTGAACGATGCTCTGGACCAGGAGACAGGCAGACCTGCCTCCAGCTGCGTCACTTAGGGACAGTGGGTGTGTGGCATGTAACTGCTCTCTGAGCCTTGGCCACCTCCTCTATAAAGAGAGAGCTGTAACAACAGCACCCGCATACCCACAGCCCCCCAGCACACACACCCCACCCTCCGCCACAGGGTTGTTCTGAGAATTAAATGAGATCATCTATGTGACGGTATTCTGCACTATCCAAATGTTAAGTTCTCTTTATTATCGGATTTCAGCTGCAATGAGTCATTTCAGACATCAGTTCTTGATGTGTTTGTCCTTCACTTAACCCTACCACCAATTATTTCTCCTTTTCCTTTTCTTGTTTCCTGGAGAAATTATAAAGTTTGTCCCTGCCTTCTTCCTGCTGGAGTCTACGCCCTTAGCCACCTTTCTGGCTCTGTTCCCCTTCGCTATTAGGCCTGCCAGGTCTTACTCCTCACTCTGTCAGCAATTATTCAGAAAGTCTTCTCCCTGCCCACACCATCACCATGCACAGCTGCATATCTGACAGTGGCATATCTAATGTTTGATCTAGTCATAGTCATGTGTTCCAGAATTAGCACCATCATTGATTATCCAGGGGGCTTCAGGCCATTCAGTTCGAGGAACATCTATTCAGGTCAGGGGGTGGAAGGGATATTGCCTGCTGTGCAGAAACTCAAAATTTTGTAGGTCACACAGGTATGTAAACCTCCAATTATGAACACTGTGCTATACAGTGGCACACCCACAAAATAGTGGAAGGAACAATTTGATCTACCTCTGAAGGTTGCAGAAGGCACCACGTCAGGGAAGAGCTAGGCCTTGAAGGAAGACTGAGATTTCAAAAGTCCAAGAAGGAGACCAGGTTGAAGGAGGAACATTAAGATGTGAAAGGAACAGCGAGACAAAGGAACGGCAAGAGTTCAGTGTGACCAGAGCATAGGACGCATAGTAGGGAGAACGGGAGCTGAAACTAGAAGGAAGGTTGGGCTAAAGGTGTGTTGGACCTGGTGTGCCAGCCTTAGGCATGTGGGCTTTATTCTCTCCAGCCCTTCTCGACCGGGTTCCACAAGAAAAATCAAGCCCTGACGACTTAAGGCATCCATTGTACAAATAAATTTCTCCCCTGTAACCTAGAACGATACTATGTGCCATCCTGGAAAGAACTGAAATAGTCACTCAAATAATTTTCTGTAGGGCTTGACTCGCACATAGAAGCCCAGGAGAGCAAGGCTGCTAGGCAATGTCAAGCCATCCAGCAATTATGGAAAGCAGGTGGCCTCCTCAAATGCCATAGAGACATTGCTCTGGCGGCAAGGAGAAGAGTGCTTTAGAAAAAATACAGAGAGAGGACATGCAATGAACTTAAATGGTGTTGTAAACATTCAGGTGGGTGATGACCAGGGCTCAGGGTGGTGACAGTGGAAATGGAAGGGACATCCCAGAGAGATTTGGGAGGCAGAATGGGTGGTGTATGTTAGTGCTGTCCTTCCTGGCTCGCCAGACGTGAAGTGGAGCACCACCTCCCCCTAGCTGCAGGCCCTCCTAAAGAGGGCAAGAAGTGCATCAGCCACCACCCACCACAGGGGTAGGGTATGCTGCCACCGATCTGAACGTTGTCACGTCTCTGGTAAACTCTGCACAGCCTGACTGCCTCAAGTTATTTTTCTCTTCTTCATACCTCCTCACCCTCCTCAGCATGTTGGTCCAATTTTCACAACTGTCTTTCAGCTTAATTTCCCTCCCCAGCCTCACATTTCCCTGCTGGGACAAAGGCTATACTTTGAACTCCACACTGCTTGGCTGGGCTCCTGACACTTTATTTCCCCTCCCTAACCCATTCTTCCAGGGAGCTGGGTCCACTCCCCGTGCTCCACCCCAGCTCTAGCAGTCCTGCAGCTGAGTTGGCATGTCCAGCTCTGGCTCACTCCATCCCAGCTTCCTCCTCCTGCCCTATGGGCCATGTTGCTAAGGTCCCATCACATGCCATACCTAAACTCACAGAGTTTAGACAAGTCATTACCAGCCTCATCTGGGGCCTGTTTTCTCATTTGTAACATAAGGGGGTTATACTAGGTGACTTCTAAAGCAGCTCCCTTCCAACACTAACATCCTGTGTTTCTAAGTAGGCCAACTGTAAAAGAAGTCTGCATTGGCACAGAACAATTGAGGCTGGGAGCAAGTGAGTCAGACTCAGCAAAAATGTCAAGCTAACCATGAATCCAGGAGATCAGAGTGCAGCATGCCACTGGGCACACAGGAGCTAGAGACTCAAGCCAGAGATTAGCCTACCCAGACAGCTGTGTGGACAAGACGACTGACTGGTGCCACACCTTGCTTATTAGTCACATTCATGTTTAAGGAATTAACCATAACATTTTATGTCCCTCCAAAGGACAACATTCATTTATGACCTAAAGCTATTCAGTACGGTGATTGTAATTGTATTTTTCTCCTGGCTAGTGCTGGTGATTTAGGATTCTATATTATCCCATTGCTATTTTGCCCATTCCTTTGCAATTACCATCCAGTGAGTATTGCCCAAGCATCTAGTTTTACTCTCAAGATTTCCTAAATTCCCCTCAGAAGCTTCTCAGGGTGTGTGAAAGAAAAAACACAGGTCTTTGGAGACCTATGTTTGAACCCCACAGCTACTTAATAGTTGTGTGATTCTGAAAAAGTAAATCTCTCTGAACTTTGGATTCCACATCTGTGAAATGGGATAATAATACTTGCCTTGCAGAGTGGTAGCCCAGATTGAAGTGCCTACTACACAGAAGGTTCTCAGAAAAGGAGTTCTACCTCACAGCAAGCCTGCTGGCTTTCATTTCTTCAAATCTCTGCCTTCAGGACTGTCTCCCTTGGGCTTGCCCGGCCTTTCCCTCACTTTCCAACATCAGCCTGTAAGGTCCCCGCCAGTCCGCACAAGTTCCTGCTCCAATTCCAGACCTACAGCACACTGAGTCAGCACCAGCATTAGCACTTCCTGGAGTAGGGCTTTTTTTTTTTTTTTTTCCCCCCCCTTTTTCTCTTTCTTTTCTGGTCAGGGCTGAACAGTCACAGGCTAAGAAAAATCTTGGTCAGAAGATGAGATCATAGCCGAAGGCTCCAAGAGCTCCATTGTCTCAGCTCCACGGGCCATTGTATATTAATAGATTTAAACCCCAGTACTGTGACTCAGGGCAGGGCCAGTCAGGAGATTCTAAGAGGCAGTGCTGAGTAGAGATGCCTTCAAGATGCTGGACACAGAAATTAGCTGAGGACACACATCTTTGACTGGTTAGAGACAAACCTTCCTGGCTCTTCCTTCAAGGGGATGCTAGTGTCAGGGACCAGCACAGACATGAGCTACGAGGGCCTTAGAGACCATTTAGATCCTCCCTCTTTTACTCAGGTGGAGAAATTGAGACCTAGAAAAGGGAAATGACTTGCCCAGATTCACATAGAGAGAAAAGGCCAGAACTGCATCCAAATGCAGGACTGTAAACTCTGTGTCCCCAACTGTTTCCATTATCCTATAATAAAATAGAGATTGTTAAAATTCAACTCATTGTGGGCACTCGCTACATTTGATTGTTGAAAACCACATAGAGGGAATGTTGCTAACAGGATTGCTAAGCAGGAAAGCATTCACTTATTCACCAAATATTTATCGAGTCCCATAAAGTAAGTAAGGGCCAAATTGTGAAGGGTGTCTAATGTCAGGCTTAGAGGTGTGGATTCTATTTTGTAGGCAACATTCCAACAAAGATTGCAGAGAAAAGCATTGGCATGATCAATTTTAAAAACATCTTTCTGGTAGCAGAGGGGAGGATGGATTGGAAGGTGTCAGGCTAGATGCCCAAGGACTTAGGAGGCTTTTAGAGTAGTCCTGGCAAGAGGTGATTGAAGGATGTCTAAAGACGGTCAGTGGCAGTAAGGACAGACAGGAAGCTCGAGAGCCCAAGGCCATTTCTTTTGTTTGTTTGTTTGTTTGTTTGTTTTTTGAGACAGAGTCTCACCAATTTCCCGGGCTAAAGTGCAGTAACGTCAGCCTAGCTCACAGCAACCTCAAACTCCTGGGCTCAAGCAATCCTACTGCCTCAGCCTCCCAAGTAGCTGGGACTACAGGCGTGTGCCACCATGCCCGGCTAATTTTTTTTCTATATATTTTTAGTTTTCCAGCTAATTTCTTTCTATTTTAAGGCCATTTCTTTTGTTTCTTTGATTATCATTTTTAATTCACACATAATAATTGTGCATATTTAAGGGTACATGTAATATTTTGATACATGTATGCAATGTGTAATGATCAAGTCACGGTAATTAGCATACCCATCACTTCAAATGTTTATCATTTCTTTGTGTTAGGAACATTCAAACTTTGCTCTTCTGGCTATTTGAAAATACGCGATACGTTGTTGTTCATTAAAGCCACCCTATAGTGCTATAGAACACTAGAACTTATTCTTCCGATTTAGTTGTTCTTTTGTATTTGTTAACCAACTGCCGGCTATATTCCCTCCATTTTGCCCTTCCCCACCTCTAGTAACCATTATTCTACTCTCCGCTTCTATGAAATCAACTCCTTTTAGCTTCCACATGTGAGTGAGAACCTACCAAAGGCCATTCCTTAAATGCAGTCAATGGGACCTGAGGGTCAGTGGGAGGACAGGTGGGGCTGAGCAGGGCAGGAGGCTGGGCCCCAGGCCAACACAAGCACAACTTCTCAAGACCCTAGACCCCTGCCGGCGTCCCAGGCTAACCAAGCAGGATTCACTCATGGCTATTTGACAGCCACAGCACTGGGAAGGCCACAGGCTGCAGTCACAGTCACTAACAGTCACTGAAATTCTGACCGTGCAATAAACCAAGGGCATCCGTTTCCCTAGCAAAGTGTAGCAAAGATGATTGGTCATGACACACAGATAGAAAGTCTTATTTGAAGTGTTATGTACCTAGAGGCTTCCAATTAAGGGCAAAAATTTTTAAAAGATTAAACTTCCTAGTTTCTATGCCTGGTTTGGATAATTAAAATTTCCTAGTAAAAAATGCATGTGCCATCCTCTCCTAGCTGCGGAGGTCACATACTGCAACAGTTAATAACATAGAATTTGGTGTCAGGTGGTCTTGGGTTTGAGTCCCAGACTGGTACTCACAAGCTGTGTAACCTTGAGTAAGTTACTAAATGTCTTTTTAAAGATTCCTTGACCATAAAAAGGGGAATAACAGTAGTACCTCTGTAAGGGTTGTTGTCCTAATAATATGAGATAACGTATTTTAAGTGCTCAGAACAATGCTTGCCACACAATAAATGCTCAAGGATTGGCTATTGTTAATGTTAATATCTCTACTGAATTATTTTTTAGCACAGAATATAAATAAAAGATTAATTTTCCAAGTGTAAAAATTTTGTGTTCAATATTTAAAAAATACTCCCTTTTGGACATTGTGTGTTTTAACCAAATTTTAAAGATTCATGGATGAGTATTGGGACAGAGAACATTTGATACAGCTACTATATATGCAAAATTTATAAATGTGCAATAAAACCATTTGGTTTACTTTTAAAAAATTCTGTATTTAAAAGTGATTTTGCTATTGATTTGCCAGGTGACTTTGAGAAAGTCCATTTAATCATTTTATCTTCATTTACGCCCTTTGCAAAATAAGCGGGCATAGACTATATGGTTTCTAAAGGCCCTACCAAGTCTAAAATAAGTACCTGGATTTTATACTCCAATTATACATTGCATAGCTATAACAATAAATCAAACCCCGATTAGATCTAAAGAAGCTCTAGAACCCTCCATGACTATCAAGGATCATTGCCAAAAATCTGACTACCATTTAATATTATGAAGTGTGCACTTTATTTATCTAATGGGTTGCCAATGTATATCTGACCTGGAGTATCTGGAAGGTTATTGACAGCTGAGAAGCAGGAAACTAGAACCAGAATTCAAGTCCCTTTGCACTTGCTGGCCCTTGGGGGAAAGTGAGTTTTTCTTTGAGCTTTCTCATCAGTTCGTCTGTATTGCTCAAACTCATCGAAGTTTCCTTCTGAGAGAGGTCTTTGGCAATAAGTTAATAAGTTTGGCAACATAGTGGGAAGGGGTTAGAAAGATCATCATCGTGAGCCGGCTTCTCAGCTCCCGCTTACTCTCCCAACTCTGCTTCCCGCTACTTTGCTTTCGCACAGTACAACCAGGCTGACCTTGGCTGTTTCCTTAGATCTTGCGTGTTTACTGCTTTCATGTTTTGCTAATGCTGCTCTCCGCCTGGGAGCACTTCTCTCTGTCTCACTGAATTCTTCCTTCCCCTTCACTGCCAACATTCGTATGTCCAAATCCTCCTCATCCTTCAAGGCTTAGTGCACAAAGTGTGGGTGATCTTTCTCCTTCAGTGGAGTGACTGTCTCTCTCAGCTGAGTTCCCAGGACACTTTTGATATGTATCTCTCAGATGGTCCATAGCAGACGAGGATGGGCACACAGGACCTGCGGTCACACCACCTGAGTTCAAATCCCTGGGGACCTTTAACTATGTGATCTTGGGGAGATTAAAAAAAAAAAAATTTCTCTGTGCCTCAGTTTCCTCATCTGTAAAATGGAGCTGATGGGATTACCCACCTCATAAGGCTTTAGATAGGTTTAAATGAGGCAATAAATATAAAGCTTTTAGAATAGTGCCTTGCCATCGTGAGTGTTCAATAAATGCCAGCTATTGTTATTACTCCTCTCTCCTTCTGCTCATTTTACAGATATAACATCCCTGTCTTTTATGTTCCCTCCTGGACTCTACACTCCCTGAGGGCAGAAGGATTTTTTTCTGTTCATTTTTTTGAAGACTTTTTTGTGCCTGGAACATAGTCAATGCACAAAATTGGTTACTTGGCAGATTTTGAAAAATGTAGGCCCCAGTCTCTTCCTCCTTTTCATTCCTAATATCCACAAGGTGCCTTTAACCATGAAAGAACTGATTCATGAATTAAAGAGGCTTATTGTAATGAAATGTCGAATTAGGTGTTAGATTAAACAGCCTATAGTTAGTGGCACGCTAACGACAGGCCTTTTTAAAGAATGTTCCATGTAGTATCCAGCTATTTAGCAGTAGAACCTGAACTCCAGCCCAGGGCTCCTGACACAGAGCCCAGGGTCCATTCCGCTGCTCCAAGCTGCTGGATCGTATTACCTTTGCTTCCCAAGGCTGAGGGTCAGCCTGGCTCTGGCTGGCCATGCACAGCAACAACCAAAGCCACCGTGGGACACAGCTCATTCTGCCGGGAGCAGTCTCTCTCGAGATCCATGGACAAATTGGTGGACAAACATGTACCAGTGGAAAACATGACGCATTAGCCCTGTAGGACAAAGTTCAATTGTCGTCAAGTTTTCAGGTCAAATTCAGACCTGTTTCTCAGTTAGCGTCTACAGATATTTCTTACATCTTTGCAGAGACGCTTCTTTGGTTTGTGTTTGTGGATTGATGCCAAATAGCAGTTTACCCAACACTATGATTCATTTATTTGTTTTCTACACACTGTCTGACTTTTTCCATATTTGGCCTCAGCTGAGGACTCTCAGCATATGCTTTATGTGTGGCTAGTCCGTCAGACTTTTTATTATTTTTGGATCTCAATACAAAAAAATAAAGTAAAATTAGACCAAAGGCCAAGATTTTTCTAATAATAAACCAGGGACTAATTTTAGTGTGTGTGTCTGTGTGTTTGTGTGTGTCTGCGTGTGTGTGTGAGTATTAACTTTAATTCAGTTCTTCGGTGAATTTCGCAGCATTAATGTTAAAGCATAATTCAGGTCAGTTACAATATCAGCTCCTGGCGTGTCATTAATAGTACCTAGTTCATGCTCAAGAACCATGCAAAGTAGCACAGGCCCACAGAAATGGGCCTGGAGAAATTAGGCCAGACAGGGATCAAAGAAATGAAGGTATAAGGTGCTGTCTTCTCTCTCCTCCCAGGAGCAGCATCTCTCTTCTCATGACTAACATGGGATGCAGCCGAATAGGCACCAGCCTATAGCACATGGGGGTGCCAACAGTCTCGAAAGTTAGTTCTGTAACCTGCTTCCTATGTTTGGTGATCTTACCTCTAGAGTTGCATTCTGTGGGCAGGAGTTTGTTTCAGAGACTTCTTTTTTTTTTCTATTTTTTTGGAGATAGGGTTTCACTCTGTTGCCTGGGCTAGAGTGCAGTGGTATCATTATAGCTCACTGTAACCTCAAACTCCTGAGCTCAAGGGATCCTCCTGCCTCAGCCTCTCAAGTAGCTGGGACTATAGGAGCGCACCACCAAGCAAGGCTAATTTTTTTTTTTTGGTAGAGAAAAGGTCTCACTGTTGCCCAGGCTGGTCTCTAACTCCTGGCCTCAAGCCATCCTCCCACCTTGGCCTCCCAAAGTAGTAGGATTACAGGCCTGAGCTACCATGCCTGGCCTGTTTCAGAGACTTCTGTCCATTCCTTTACTAATTCATTAATTCTTCAAATGTTTACTAGTGCAACTATGTGCAGGAACTAGGAAGAGAAAAATGAGTAGGATATAGAACTTTTTGTCTGGTGGGAAGATCAAAATAGACAGATAGCTAAAACTCTGTGTGCTCCACAAGTATGACAAAGCTGTACTTATGAGGCTGCCAGAGCTGTAGGAGGAGACCCCAGAGAATGGGGTGCCATGGAAAACCACAGGGAGAGAGTGTGCACAGTGGAAAAACGTGCACACAAAAAACCTCACAAGTTTGGTTAGTAAAGACCACGTTGAAGGCAGTTACCTCTGTCAGGATGGATGCTTTAAGCTGGCTAGGAGTTATTTAAAAAGTAGAATGAACATAGCCTTCCAGGTCATAGCATAAGAGCCATCTGAAAGCTGGGCAGAATTTGAACCACAAGTTAAGACTTGATAGGAAAATAAGTGAGAATGGACAGAGACTGGGAACCTGGGCCACTGCCCAAAAGGGGATGAAGTGGGCTCTTGATCAACTTAGGGCACTGGGGCTAGAGATGGGGGTGCTCTGAGACAGGCACTAAAAGAGGAGGCCAGAAAATACCAAGCAAACATTACCTATTTGGTAATTTTGGGGAAAGTGGGCACTGGCTTCCAGTCTTGTATGCCAGAGGGAAGCCATAAATTAGATCTGAATTAATGTGGTTTATGTAATTAAAATAGGCAAAGCATGTGTTTGGCTTCAGGACTAGGAAGATTGCTGAGTCCCCAAATTATAATCACTCCCACCACTGCAGTGTACCCCCAAAGAACTTATGTTCTTCTTTTTACTTAGAACATCTCTGTGCCCCCTTCGTCGCCCTTCAAGACTTGGCACAGGGTGCCTCCTTACCTGATGGCTCAGACTGTTGTGTGTCCCTGCTCCAAGCTCCCATAGCAATTAGCACACCCCTCTCATTGGATTAGCACTCATCACATTGCATCGTTCTTGTGTAGTTTTCTGTCTCCCCTTCCAGTAGACTGCAAGCTCTCTGAGGGCAAAAATTGCTTTTCATCTCTATTTTCCCAGGACTTAATCAAGGACTAGAACATAGTAGCTGCCCAAACATTTCTGTGGGTGGACAGACGGATGGATAGGTGCATGGATTGAATGGATGGATGAATGATTGACCCAGATCAATCAGTGAGGGTTTGCATTCTCCTTAGGAATACAGACCTCGGGGAGTGGATGCCTAGAAAAATGCCGAATATATTTTAAAGCTGTGGCAAATCCTGAATAAAAAGCAGGTGCCTCAGTCCAATTCAAACCTAGTTGCAATTTTGTTGTTTTATGTTCCTGTTCACATAGGCACTGTAATTTTAGGTCAGGGTTTGCTTAGCAGGCAGGTTTCAAAGATACAGAAGGAGGAACAATCTAATCAAAAAACTCGAATTAGGAGCCAGGAGGTCTAGCCTCTCTTCCTGATCCCCCACCAACTTCCCGATTATGTGACTTAGATGAGCTTCTTATCTCCTTAGGCTTCCAGTCTCCTGGTCTCTAGTCTTTCCCCTTTGCACCCATCCTCCACCCAGTTATCTTTCTTAAAAGGAATTAGTCATCTTGTTTTTTGCTTTAAAACCTCCTTGTTACTTCCAGAGCAAAGTCTCAACTACTTTGCAGTCGAGCAAGGTTTCTTGAGGCTGGTTGTCCTTTATCATGTTCCTTATATCCATTACTCCATGGTCTCACTCCCTTAATCCAGCTCTTTCATGCCTCTGTGTTTTTTCTACATGCTGTATATGATATCAGAATGACGTTCTACACTCATTCCACCTGGTAACCCTTGTTTGTTCATCTTTTAAGACCCAGTCAATGGAGCCCAAGAGTTGCTTCTTCAGCAAGACCTCTTCTTTTTTTTAAACTTTATTTATTTATTTATTAGAGATGGCATCTTGCTATGTTGCCCAGACTGTCTCAAACTCCCGGCCTCAAGCAATCCTCCTACCTTGGCCTCCCAAAGTGCTAGGATTACAAGTCTGAGTCAGGTGCATGCCACAACACGCGACTAATTTTTCTATTTTTAGTAGAGATGGTGGTCTCACTTTTGTTCAGGCTGGTCTCAAACTCCTGAGCTCAAGCAATCCTCCTGCCTTGGCCTCCTAGGGTGCTACGATTACAGCCGTGAGTCACTACACCTGGCAAATAGCATTTTCACTTGTTTATCTCAGATCACTTATGACCCTGACAGAAATTATTTGCTTCCTCATCCATCCAGCTCAGTTGCAAAACTCTGAGTTACTCTAGGCCAGGGGCCATTGTTAGTTGCTAGTACTTACGAAGTTCTGCAATATATGCCGGTTGAAAATATCAGATGAGTTATATTGAATTTTACATGTACGCTCTTCCTAACTGTGATGGTTATTGACCTCTCTGTCTCTTCATGAAAGCCAATAATAAATATTGATTCTTTGAGCACTGATTAGGCAGTAGGCATTATTCTACATCCTTTATATTTGGTAACATTTAATTCTTACCTCAGCCTTGCAGAGCAGGCATTACTATTATTATTACTATTACTTTACAGATAAAGAAACTGAAGCCCAAAGAGGTTAAGTATCTTTCCCAAGTCAAACTTACTAGGTGGTAGAGCTAAGATTTAAACTGAAGCCTCCTGACTTCAGAGCCTGTGACTTTTCCACAATATCACCTGCTTCCCCAAAGGCCTGCACCTACCGGGTTCTCATTTAGTTGTTTAATTGCTCCAAACTGCATTGAATAGGACTATGAAAGTTAGGCTCACCCCAACTTGCAGCTCAGGCCTGGCCAGAGCCACAGCTCATCCATGAAACCCCAGACAGCCACGTCTGAATGCTGGCGCACATGGAGACAAGGTCCAGATCCTCTTCCTGGCGGGAAGCAGTGTCTTCTAGCACATGGAACCGGCACCCCATTTCCTGGGACAGTATGGAGGCCTCAGCACAGAGACCCTCTCACAGTTCATCGGTTTGTCCCTGATGTTCCGCCCAGAAACTGTCTGCTCCCTGGCTCCCTGGAGGATGAGAAACTATTGGCTTCTAAGATGTTTTTCTAGTCACTGAGCCCTCAAAGTGAAAGGTCTCTTGGATGGAAGCTAACAGGCCAAGTTTACCCAACCCAGCATGGTGTCAGGCAGCCCTGGGCCACACTCCGTTAGGGCCCACAGAACAGCCGGGGCTTCTTCTCGATGCTTGGCTCCTCAGCAGGATACCTGCCCCCCAAGGGTGGAGGTCTTGCAGCCCCACTGCGCAGCTGACATAAAACAGAAATCCCAGGGCGGAGCGCCCTTCAGTCTGGAGACTGCACAGAGCCCGCAGAGGTTTCGTCTTCTCCCTCTGCTTTCCACCCCGCTGCTAAGACTTCAGCTCACGTGCAGAAGAGAGGCTCAATAAAGGATATGTACTCTTGTTCTAAAAAACATCCCATAGGAATTTTAAGAGAGCTGGAAGGGGGGAAGAGTATTTACAGGCTTGTGAATACCTATCATGTGCCAGCCGTTTTACATACATCTTCTCATTTAATCATCATTGCAATTATTTTTGTCATTTTAAAGATGTACAAACTCAAGCTGACTCTAAGCACAACAGCACATTTCCTTTCATTAATAAAAGAGATATTGTGAAACCTTTGACCTTGGCCCCCAGAATCAGTGACTGAAGCTCAGCGTGAGGTAGGACGTAGCCACACAGGTAGCATGCTTGCATTAGATAGGCAGGTGTGCTCATCATCTGAGACTCTGATATTTCGCCCTGTGTGCTCCTGCTGGAACCAGAAATCAAATCTGGAGGAAGGGAGGGGGCACGAGGGAGGGGTAAAAAGAAAAAAAAAATAGAAATTAAATCTGGAGCCCAAACCCAGCTGACCAGTCCTGGGAAAAGGAAGCGGTTTGAGTTTTACAAAAAGAGCCTTGAACTAGGAGTTTGAATACATTTGCTGGAGCCCCAGCTCTCTCTATTAGCTAGCAGACATGAAATCATGCCTTGATTTTCTCGTCTTTAAGGGGGGAATGAAAGTTACTAATCTCCTATTTTAGGGTTTCTGTAAGCTTTAAATGAGATATCAAATGATTGTGTGGGGTGAGGAGGCCTGCAGAGACCTGGCCTACTCATAAAGGAGCCACCTTTTTCTGCACTGCCCCTTCTTTGGCTCTCCATCCATGACTAGACAGCACCCCATTTTCCAGATTAGTTTTTCTCCCAGCCCTACCCCCACCAAGCCAGGTGAAGAGCAGTTCAGTATAGAGGAAGGGGCATAGACTAGGAACTGGGCGACTTGGATTCGAGACCTGAATTTATTAATAGCTGGCTGTGAAATCTTATAATAAATGAGTTAATAAGCCTCAATTTCCTCATCTATTGAATGGGTATAGGATAGTAGCATTTACCTTCTGGGTTTCCTGAAGATTACATGAGAGAATGAATACACATTAATTAGTATGCATTGTCAGTTCTAATATGCAAGTTATTCATCCAACAAAGTTTTTGACCACCTGCTACGGGTTGGGCTTGTGCAATGAGTAGATAGTAGACATGATCTCCATTAAGCCAACAGTTTGATGAAAAGACAGACAAGTAAACAGGTAATTGCCACACAGTGTAGCAAATGCCTTATCGGGGGAGGAGCAGAATGCTTGAAGCACAAAGGAGGGACACTGCATTAGTTATCTGTTGCTGCAAAACAAATCACCCTAAAACTTTACAGCTTGAAACAACAAACATTCATTATCTGACATCGCTTCTGAGAGTCAGGAAACTGGGAATGGCCCGGCTGAGTAGTTCTGGCTCAGGGCCTTTCATGGAGTCAAGCTTTGGCTGCAGTCTCTACAGACCTAATGGGAGACAGAGAATCCACTTCCAAGATCATGCACGTGGCTGTCAGCAGGAAGCTTCAGTTCCTCATTATGTGGGCTTCCTCATAGGTCTGCTCAAGACACAGCTTTCTTCCTAAGCAAGTGATGCGAGAGAGAGTACGTCCAAGAGATCACTCAAGAGGGAAGCTGCAGTGTCTTTTGTAACCTAATCTCAGAAGTGACATACCATCCCTTCTGCCATTTTCTGTTGGTCACACAGTAGGAGGGACTACACAAGGGTGTGAGTACCTGGAGGTGGGGATCACTGGGACCACCTTGGATGCTTGCTATCACAGGCACCCAACAAACTGGGAGAGAGGAGGTACATTTTTACTGATTCTCGCAGTTTCTGCTGGACACTGGACTAGTAAGAGGTAACTTTTTTTCTATTTAGATTATTCTACTGCTAAATGGAAATGACATTATAAATAACACAGAGCAAGCTTAGAGCTGTCCAAAAGTGGCAATGACTTTACTGGTGGGTCTCTAGGGTGGTTGCACCCTGGCGAGGTCAGGCCCCATCAGCCCCCAGTGTGGCCTTTCAGTTGCATAGCCTATGTGGAAATGACCACCAATAATTACTACCTGCCCCTGTTAATAGTGCATTTCATCAGAGGGAAGTAAAACTCAGCAGAAATTAAGTGTGGGGAGGGGACAGGGGTGGCACAAGGGGTGGGGGGCGAAAACCTACCTAATGGGTACAATGAACATTATCTGGGTGATGGGCACACTTATACCCCTGACTAACAAAATCAATACATGTAACCAAAAACATTTGTACACCCATAATACTTTGAAATAAAAAATAGTGCACCTCATGTTGTACTACAATCACGTGTTTATGCGTCTGACATCTAGACTGCCATGAGTAGGCAGGGAACATGTCTGTCTGGTACAGGGCTTTGTGTCCAGCATCCAGCATGATACCTGGCACCATGCCAGTCTGATGAAAGAATTCATGGAAACTGAATGAATTCAGAGCACACTGAAAATGCCATAGGATCAATACAGGTAAATAATTATCATGTTTATGGAGTTATACTAGGTGTTTCCTGAGTGTCAGGCCCTATGCAACATGCTTTGTATGTATTACTTCATTTAACATTCATAACTATCCTATGGCAGTATAATTATCCCCTTTTAACAGAGGAGGAAACTAGTGTTACACAGCTAGAAAATGTCAGCGTCTGGATTTGACCACAAGTCTGTCGGACTCCAAAGCCTGTGCAACTAATCATATGACATCTGGTGGCAGATCTCAAACAAACAATTGCAGATCTGAAGGAATTTTGGTGACTAAAAAAAACAGATTAAAAAAAAATTTGACCCGGTGCTGTGGCTCACGCCTGTAATCCTATCGCTCCAAGAGGCCGAGGCAGGAGGATTGCTTGAGCTCAGGAGTTTGAGACCAGCCTGAGCAAGAGTGAGACCTTGGTCTCTACTAAAAATAGAAATATTAGTCATTGTGCACACCTGTAGTCCCAGCTACTTGGGAAGCTGAGGCAAGAGGATCGCTTGAGCCTAGGAGTTTGAGGTTGCAGTGAGCTAAGATGATGCCACAGCACTCTACCCAGGGCGACAGAGTGAGACTCTGTCTCGAAAATAAATAAATAGGCCGGGCGCGGTGGCTCACGCCTGTAATCCTAGCACTCTGGGAGGCCGAAGCCGGTGGATCGCTCAAGGTCAGGAGTTCCAGACCAGCCTGAGCAAGAGTGAGACCCCGCCTCTACTAAAAAATAGAAACAAATGATCTGGACAACTAAAAA